>JANHFO010006652.1:328605-340571 GCA_032468095.1 Pareas carinatus | reverse complement strand
GCGCTGCAGTTTTCAGCCCACCCCATTTCTCTGCACCCTGCTCAATCAGGTAAGGAGCCGCCCAGGGGGAGTGTTATTTGGAGGTGGGTGATGTACCGTGTTTCCCCCAAAGTAAGACACTCTCTGAAAATAAGACCTAGTGCTCCTTTGGGAGCAAAAATTAATATAAGACAGTGTCTTCTTTTCGGGGAAAGACGGTAACATTTTTCTTGCCTGCTACCCTTATGGGACATCATCTGACACTGCCCGTGTCTAATTTTTACTAAAGTTTTTTAAAAGAGAAGATAAAAAACAAACACAAATATAAGGAAAAAAAGAGAAAGGGGAAGCAAAAAGTGCAAGAAAAGAAAAAAAGTTAAAGAAAAATAGAGAACAAAGTGGCTTCCGATATTCTACAAACCAGGTATAAGTACATTTTAATCTCTCTCTCAAGTTATATAATTATACTCTTATTTCTATAATCCATAATATCTAATCATTAAAGCCATAGACCACGGGTTCACTTCTTTTCATTTTTATACAAAAATCATCTAGAACCTTCTCTGTACATTCAACATTGGAGTAGATTTTGAAGAGGGAGGGAAGCTGCAGGAAGAGAAGCTGCCAGTGGGAAATTCAATTTGATTTTTATTCACCAACCTTTTAAAAAACTGGTCAGATTGATGACTTTGTGTGCTTTGTTAAAGTTAAAATGTTTTTTTAAATGTGGGACAAAATGATAAAGAATAATTTTCAATTATTGCAATTACTCTCAAGTTTCCACAATAATTTTTCATTTAGAGTTCCTTGCCCTGGTGCAAGTTTTAATGAATACAGTGAATCAAAGGTCAACAACTTGGTTGACTGTTCAATGACTTTTAGAAGTTCTACTGCCTCCCTCCTTGTTTTCATGACCATTCAGATATAAAATCTTTTACCATTCTCCTGGACTGCTGGATTATTTTCCAGGTCCTCCCATGGCTGCCACACCAACTGCTCCTTGGCCACATCAGAAGCTGCCAGAGATCGATCTCGAAGCAGTGGGATTTCTGCTTGAAACCGAGGCCCAACATTGATCCGCCTTGAGCAATAAATGAACATCAAGAAAGTGAGACACCAAAGCACAGTCTGCTTATTTGAAACAAAAGATAGTTTCACGAGTGGTCATGATGTGAAATAGATATAATAATCTGTTCCCAGATCTACTTCAACCATTTCAACTGCCTCAAAATAGAAGATTCTTCTTTTATACTCTTAGCAAGCCAACATACGCTAATTAGGAGTAAACGTTTTAAAAATAGGGAAAAAAACCTATTCAGAAGCTTTCAATAAAAAACAACAACTGTAATCTGTTTACTTACATATAAGAAGGCCCAAATATGGCACATTTCTTCACACATGCTTTTATCATGCTATAAAACTCATCCGGTAAGTGATAATTGCTAAATATGTTATTAAAATGCTAAGTGATAATTATGGAAAATTCAAGGGACCAGTCCATGACAGGATTACTTGTTAAATCTGCATATAATATCAGACTTAACTTCGACTCTAGTGCCTGAAACTTAAATCATTGCTAAACTGTTTCATTTATTTAGTGGATTTGGGCAGGTATAACAATCATTGCCGATTTCAACATCCCAACCCCCTTGCTAGAACAAGAGGAATAAGCAACAGATACACATTTAAGTAGTTTCTTCAACAGATACAAAAATGAATATGCAAATGTGTGTGTGCTTATGATATAAACATACATTCAAAATGCATTTGTAGTAAGCCTGCAATCTGCCATCTACAAACCAGTGTGACTAAATAAACATAACACATGTTGGGTTATTTTGAAGAAGTGGATAAATCCATTAGTCTGCAAACTGGCTTATTAGCAACATTATCCTGGAATTATTCAGGGAGCATTATGCTTCTAAAAGTGTCTTTTTGGAATTTGGATTTCTCTTCTGAGGCTCTAAGAATGATCAGCTGTGGTGTTTAAATACAGTTTCTATCTACAGATGCTGTTGTTGGACCATGAGTAGGGCTCCTAATCATAGGCCCCTGCAACAAACTGTAATTATATCAAGCTGACAACATGAACATGCATCCTAACTTCGGATGGAAATATTGTATTCTGTGAGGTTTGTATCATGACATCTTTTTTTTATTTAATAAATAAAAACATCTTGATTGATGTATGTGTGTCACTCTCTATTCTCACTGTCATGGATGCTTGTGTGCCTAATAAAGCCATCATTCATTCTACATTCTTGCTCAATTGCTTATTCATTTCTGTGGGAAATCAGGAGAAAAAAATGCTGGGCTCGGTCTTTGCTTTTACTCAAAGCCCTTTGCATTAGGGCCAACGGTGTGAGATTTTAACAGGAATAGGATTATAAGCTTAATTAGAACACCAAATAAAATGGCTTGTGCTTTTTTAAAAAAAAAATCTGCAAGATAGCAAGCTAATATATTTATCCATGTATGTTTGGAAGTGTTTCCACATTGAAATGGTATTATGAACTAGCAGGAAACAGTAATTTTTATTTTGCCTGCTTTTCCACACTGATGAATGATGTCTAGTTCCATGAATGAAGTCTTAAATAAAGCCTGTCTCAAGATACTATAGTGAAGAAGAACCATTTTTGGTCTAAGGATCAGATTGCCCTGAGTAGGAAGCTACAGTCTGGGAAGCATCGCCAGGCAGTCATTCTTGCCATACAATCCTGCCCCCCTCAGCAGAGATATACACATGTACATTATGAGAAGGGAGTGGGCGATTCTCCAGCTGATGTACTGTAACTCTCAGCATCCTCATCATGGGCCATATTGCCTGAAACTGTTGAAAATTGCAATTAAGTCGTATCTTGAGGCCTCCATATCCTATACATCAGTTCACACACTTCCTTCAACTGAGCTGGGAAGGCTAACTGAATAGAAGAATAGCTTCCTTCCTTCCCGGGCTAACAGAAGCTAAATTTCTCAGGAATTAAGTTAGGAAAAGGACTTCTCATATGACCAAGAAGACAACTCTGTCACTGAATAATGGCTTTTTATATTTTTTTCAACTGAATACTTACGGTTCAATGCTGACAGGAGTGCATTCTCCCATTACTGAGAGGACAGGAGGGGTGGCTTCTGTACTATCTACAAAAAATAATAATCATTTAATTAAATATAACATTCAATCTATCTTAAAGACTGATGATGATATACTAAGTGATACATAACTGTCCTCTCCATACATAAAACAAGATAGCAACTTAAAGTCATTGTTCATTGAGGGCATATTTTGGTTATAGACTGCATATAATTACTACGGTATAAACAAATCTTCTCCAGATGCACTGGCAATGCCCAGAATTCCCAGCCAGTCATCCTGGAAATTGTAATGTAGCTGGAGAATGCCAATGTGGAGAGCTTAGCTAAGCAGAACCTAAGATAACTTCAGCCTGATCAAACTTTCCAATTTATGACTATTATCTACAACTGTCAGCTGTTATCCATTCCTGGGGATCCTCCCACTCCAACCCACCAAGAATATTGTCCAGAAACTTACTAGATCTGAGTAGGGTCCTGTGTGCAGCTTTTGGAGTCATTGGAGGTGGAACCGCACTACCAGTAGCAGAAAGAAAAGCGTGGAAATATAGTCCTGAGCCCTCTCGTACTGGGCTGAGAATGGGCGGGGGAGTATAAGGAGGGAGCTCAAAGTTCCTATCAGAAGGGTGATCAGCCAGGCGGACAGGTGAACGCAGGTGGCTCTGGTACGGTGTGATATTGGAATAGACTGGTGGAGCAATGAAGGTGCCAGCTTTGGGGGGTATGAACAGAGGCTCCGGTCTTGGTCGTTGCTTTGGCTTCCGTGCAAACCCATCCACTTCTGTTGGAGCAGTGCCTTCGTGCTATATAAACATATATAAAAAGAAATGTGCTTTGTTTCTCAAAGAGGAAAATGTTTTACGTCTCAAAACCTTCCCTGCATCTCTGAAACAATGAACTGTCCCTCATGTTCCTCTGTTCACAGAAATCTCTTCAATTTATTAGGGACCACAAAGGGAAAAGGAGATTTTCTCTTTCTTCTGCCCTGCTTGGTAAAGGTGGGATAAAAATAAAACGAATAAAAATAACCCACTATAAGTCACAGAGGACTGTACATGAAGGAACTGTTCAGGAACAGGGAGCTGTAAACCAAGCAGCTGCCTAGCCAAAATATTTTCTTTCTTGGTTCTATCAGAATTCAGGGCATGATGGCCCCATGGTTAAAGATACTGGAACGCTGACAGCCTGGGTTCGAGACCCAAGCTTCACACAACGGGCTGAGCTCCCGTTACTTGCCCCAGCTCCTGCCCACCTAGCAGTTCAAAAGCATGCAAGTGTGAGTAGATAAATGGGTACCACTTTGGTGAGAAGGTAACAGCGTTCGATGCGATTCACTGTATAGCCATGCTGGCCACATGACCAGAGAGGTGTCCTTGGACAACACTGGCTCCATCAACTAAGAAACAGATATGAGCACTGCTCCCTAGAGTCAGACACGACTAGACAGGGGAAACCTTTGCCTATCAGAACTAGGCCAATATTATTTTGTTATAGCTGTAACACCAAATTACACTGCATCTTTTAAAGAGAAAAAAAGAGTTTGAAGACCTCAAATTCCCTTTTTATTGCATTTATTCCAAAAAGAGTGCATAAAACTTGCTGAATGGTTGCAAGCTTTGTACAGCACAGACTTACAACTTTGAGAAGCATGAATGGTAACATGAAATTAGCAAAACAGCATTAGCTGAATTATACAGTAGGAGTAAAAATAATAGGACTATTCCATGCATATAAAATATATTTATTGTATGGTAAAAAGAGCTTTAATAGAAAATCTATTGGAAAGAAACTTTGAAAAATAGATGTAGTTATCATTTATGATTCTTTTTCCCTGGAAAAAGTTTAGTGACTACAACATTTACAATAAAAAACCATGCAGAAAATAAACTATGTGTAAAATTCAAACAAGATCCACATATTATTGAAATGCAAACTATCCAATACATACAGCTCCTGTCCTCAAAGAGAACACCCCTTAGGATTCCTTGTTTCCCTTTCCCCCCCTAGAGGAAAGCACTAGAGGAACAAATCTGTAACTAAGTCAATCCAGCCTTGAATATTAAACACTGCAGAGCAATAAAAATCTATTGCAATTTCTGAACCAAGTCAAAATAATTGTCTATAGCCTGAGACCCTTCAAGCAAGTTGCCTCAACTAACAGCTAGAAGGCTCTGTGTTCATGGAAATATAGAGCTAGAAAGAAGAACTTAAGCCAGTGAGCCCAACCTCTTTCTTCTCACATGAAACCAAAGCAAACTGTCTGTGACAGCCAGATGTTCAGTTGTTATCTGTACACATTCAGTGAAAAACACTCCATCAACCTCTTTAGTTAATGACTCCATTGTTAAAGCACTCATCCCGTTTCCTAAGACTAAGAGAGAATTGCCTTGGGAAGGCTGACTGTTGCCATAAAGGGAAATGTATGCAAGAAGACTGACATCTCTAGCTCAGAGGATTCATAAAGCCCCAAAATCTACCTGAGCTGACGTGTCCATATTCAAATTACGATTGGACCTCCTCCGGGTGACAATCACAGAAGGCTTGCTGTCTGCCATTCCATGATCATTAGATAGGAACCGCTGCTGTTTCCCATCCTCGTCCTTTTCCCTGGTGAAATCTTGAGCATCCAGCTTCCTCACTGGCACAGACACAGGAATAATGAGAGGCACATGGCTGTTGTCCTCCCTGACTCTCTTTGGAGCTGGGGAAGAGCTGGCAAATTCTACAACACTCCTTGGTGCAGCAGCTGTTGCCTCGCTCTTGTTTTTTTCTTCTGACATTTCAGGTTCCTGAAATCAAAGAAAAACATGTGCACATTAAGGTATTTGGTCTTTGAAAATGACACACCGAAAACTGATATTGTCTCCTTGCAGTGAGTAAGGGAAGTAAATAGGCCTTCCTTTCAATAGATAACATCTCAAACTGTACCAAGTCATAGTTTGTTTTAAGCATGATTTGCTAAAAAAGCTATTGTTCTTCACTTATAGTTAAGTAATAAATCATGCCGTACAAACAAATCAAGCTAAGCCAAAAACAAATCACAGCTTGTCAATGCAGACAAGAGCTAGAAATGGGGACACTGGCCTTCAAACAACAGGACTGTCAAAAAGAGATTACTGTTCAGAGACACATAGAGTTAAAAATTGCAAAGATAAAAAGTTGAATACAACCATTCATAACATAAAATACAGGCACTCAATCCTCAATTCTTTTCCATCAGCCAACTGGGTAAACATTTCTTACCACTTATACTATTTCTTGGTTATATACCATGATTTGATAACTTTTTAAAACAGCTTACAAACTTACAATAAAATCACAACAAGTCATAACTAAAATATCAAAATGCAGAAGACCCAAATCAACATCCAATTAATTCGTGTTTTGTTTTGTTTTGAACTGTTGTAACAGAAAGGTGGATATTTGAATCCCATAAATAATTAAGGGCCATTCTCTTAAAGTTCATTGGTGACAGACACCTTTTTCATGAAGAGGGGAACCTAGATGGACTTTCCAAAATGATTCCACATTTCTATCTTCCTCTTGTGGAATATTTCTCATAGAGCTGCTGGCAGTAGATGGCACTCTAGAAAGCACAGAAGCTTGGATGTTTATTTAGACTCTCCTTGCCTAGATGTTCTCCAGATATCTTTATCAGACACATTGAGAATTCTGGGAATGTTCTTTCAGATTGCAACTGGTGCTTTTCGTGTGAAGATTAATGCATAAGCACTTCTGTGTGTATAATGAAATACATCCAACATCAGGATGACCCATGCTTTGATCTGGATCTAATTATAGTATGAATAATTTTCAATGCAGCTTCCAAAAGTTTGCACACTTCCACCCAGCATTCCTAAAATAAAATGTTTTCTTCTTCAGCATCTAGTTTGAAATTATCTTAAAGCTGGGCTTAATTTGCCAAGCAAAGTAATCCATTTTACAAGTATGCATCCAAGCAACTAACTGTAAGCCTCAAGCTTATGCAGCATTTTATCCTTTTATTCCCCCAACAAAACGAGGCAGCCAGAAACTTCCAATGACATTTGTTGAGTAAATCTGGCCAATGCTAGTGTGCAGGAGTACTATTACTCTGAAACTATTCTTCTAGGAAATAAATAATTTCACCATGGAAACAAAATCATATTATTTTATGCATAAATGGATAAACATGTATAAATGTTTGGAACACTATATTGGAATTATTTATATGCAATGTAATGCAGATCAAAGAGTAGGATAAACTATTATGTAATGCACTGGTGTTATACACAATGGAATACCCAGGTATTCCTCTTATTGCATCTAAACAACAAATCAAACCAGCACGGTACCTTCGACACCTGTCTATCCCATCCTTCCCAATTTGCTGTACTGTGACATTTCTGAAATAAGACTCGTAATTTCCTATTAGTGTGGACAAGATATTCTGTGAATGACGGGTACAGTATAAGCAATCAACTCCAAAAGGAGCATCACAGATTAGTTATATATTATACACAGTCTGGGTTGTGTGATTTTTCCTTTGTTTAATAGGCATATATCCTATGTGCTGGAAGATCATGCTAGACAAAAAATGAAACATGATAATAAATATGGGAATTATCTGAAAATCTATATTCTATTAAAGTAAAGAAAATGCAAAAGAAATCTTTGAGCAGTAGGCAAGAGAATCTCAGTTATCATGGTTCCAAAGTCCTGCTACTTAAGGAAAAGTAGTGAAACCATTCAAGTTACTAATGCATTTTTAAGAAAAGGGGTCTTGCTGTTCAATTCAATGGAATATTGGCAGATAGTACTCAGTTTTGGCAGTCCAGTATCCATAGCAAAATTTTTTAAACTTTAAAATGTGAATGTATAAAAAAGGAGATTTAGAAGCATTTCAAATTTCAACTAAAATGAAAAATATGTTAGGTCATATTCCTGAGAAATCTCAACTATACATTTCTCCAAACTGTTAGGGGCTTGAGATCATGCAATTTTCAGCAGTTTCTTTTGGGCAATTGAACAAATTAAAAATGCGAGTAAAGTAAAGAAAAACCAAAGGAAAAGTAAGAAAGGATTTTTTTAAAAAAAAAAGCTTTGTGGCCAGCTCAATATGGTAAAAGACTGTATAAAGCAAACTTTCAATGTTTCATCAAGCAATTTGATTAAAATACATAAAAAGAAATGAGACAGAAATAGGAAATGCAACTGGTACTCTGGCTACAACTAAACACAGTAGATTCCATCTGAGTATTAAGAAAAATCCTTATGATAAAAATAGTTCAGTGGTGGAACCAATGATCTGTAGAAGCGTCTTGCTTTCTATTGTTGACCAACTCACTGCTGGAAACAAGCAGGCAGCTGGACTTCTTAGCTTAAGTAGCTCTTTCTCTAATGAATGATTCTGGGCTTCCAAGACCCTTATTCACCTGTAGACTAATAGGTAAAGATTCTTAGAATGGTGGAAAGTATGGACCACTGGTATCCAAGCTGAAGTCAATTTGCTGTCATCTGACTGCTGAGTGTTCAGTCTAAATCCATTAGCCAGATTGCAGGCTTTCATTTCTACGAAACGTGCTTTCCTTCAATTTATAAATATAAATGGTGTAACGGGTTATTTGAGAAAGAGAACAAAATGACGTTTCTCTCAGGCAGCAATTTATTCTTGATTTGACTGTCCATTTCTATTCCATAGAAAGGAATAGACCAGTGTTTTTCAAACTTGACACCTTTTAAGATGTGTGGAGTTCAACTTCCATTCTGGAAGTTGAAGTTAACACATCTTCATGATGCCAAGTACGAAAAACACTGAGATACACACATTATCCTTGTTGATTTGAGCATGTGCATGTATTTTCTCTTCTTCAACTGCCAGAAATATGTGAGGAAAACAAAAAGCAAACCTTTGAAAATGAGATGAAAGGTTGCGAAGACACATCTCTGAAGAAAACAAATAAAGTGATCAGCAATGGCTGCCAGCTACTTCCAACACTTCAGGAAATGAAGAGACTAACCGTCTCAGAACAAGTCAAGAGATATCACTTACCCTGACATTCTGAAGAGAAGCCAACTCAGAAGCTTTCTGAGCCAGAGTTAAGAGGTTGGCCTCTTGAGAAATACGCCGTCTCCTCCGGGTACTCTGGATGACTCCTCCTCTAACTGCACCAAAGTCATTTGTTCTCAGGCCAATGCCATCAGTGGCAGCCAGCTGTTTTCCTGCTTCTTGGGCATTCTCATACATGCCCACCGTCTCCATGTCAGACTGGTTTGGCTGACTCCCCGATGGCATGTCCCCACGCTCTAGTTCTGCCCGACTTAGTTGCGAATAACTTTCCTTGTGACTGAACATTTCAGACTGAGGTTGGAACTGGACTTCAGGGTGTTGCTGTGACTGCCAGGGATGAGTTGGCACAATGTTCCCAGGGTAGTCCTCAGCTGCCTTGGAAACCAGTGTTCCTTCTCCAGAAGGTATTGGTGGGACACCTTCCTTGGAGAGCCTGCGAGATCTCCTTGGGAGATTGATCTGTGCCTGTGGTAGCACCGCCTGCGAGTTCTGCTCTGTCAGAGCCTTCAGCAACTCCTGGTTCCTCTCAGAAACTGGGTGGAACTGATGGGAAACCATATGATGCTGAACAGGCTGAGGAGGCGCTCCCAGATGTGCCTGTGGTACAGAAGCTGATGGCTGAAGGCCGAAAGTCTGCACTCCTGCTTGTTGGTGGTGGTGATGGTGTTGGTGCTGTTGTGAATAATAGTTTTCAAACAGCTGCAACTGTGGAAGAGCCTGCTGTTTCTGCTGGGCAGTAAAAGCTGGGCTGGAAGTTGTGGGAGCCTGTTGAAGAACATGCAATAGCTCAGGAAGACCCTGCTTCTGTCCCTGCTGACCAAAAGCCAGCTGGAAAGGTTGCAAAGAGAGGCTTTGATTTTGTTGCTGCTGCTGCTGCTGTTGCTGCTGCATTTGCTGAAAAGAGCTCATCTGGGCCTGCTGCCTGGCCAATGCTTGCTGTTCCAACTGGGCCTTTTGAGACAGCATCTGCTGGACAGCATCCCCATACAGGTCCAGCTGTGACACCACTCCCCCTTTTTCCCTGTTTCTTTTCAGGGAATCTGGATGACCATAGTAATCTGGGATGCCAGCATTAGGATGCCCTCCTTTCTGGTTGCCACCATAAACTATCCCATGGTTCCACCCTCCGGGCTGAGGCTGCCAATTTGCCTCACTCCGCTCAGGCAACCGGTTTCCCATTAGGGAACTCTGCCACTTGGCAGCAGTCAGCTGCTGAGGTGTCATCCTCACCTCCCCTCGATCCTGATACATTGAATTTAGCAATGCAGCATTGCTGGGGACACTACTGAAAACCCCGGGCTTGGTCAGCTCCGTGGATTGGGTGGGGGGCACATTCCCTCCATGGCTATAATACTGTCCTTCTTTTAGCTGTTGCTGCTGGTGAGTTTCTTTCAGAAGGGCATCTTGCTCACTAAAAAATACAACCCGCTTTCCAGTTCTTTTGTTTGAAGACTTTGGCTGAGCCTGAAGACTCATGATTCAGTGCGTGTTGAAGTCAGATCAGCAACCAACCCATGGCAAAAGCAAGAGCAGAACGGGAGGTAGAAAGTATGAAGACAACAAAAAGGCTCTCCTCTTGTATCGGCTAATCCATGCAGAATTGGAATACCACTTTGTAGTTTAAAAGAATGCCAAGATCCAATGGTTTCTGAAATAGAAAGAAGGATGTTAATACCAAAATAGCAAGAGAGAGATCTGATATATATACACTTTTCTTAACTTAAGCAACTGTTTTAAAGAGCAAGATATCCAAAAGCCTTACATTTTCTAGATCTTTCTATTTAAAGCAGACCAACATACACGTAGACCTGGTTTAGCAACTCAACTTGGTCATTAAGTGTCGATATCACAAAGTAAATTTGCGACTGTGTTTCAGACTTTAGTTGAGATTTCCTTCACTTTATACAAACCTGCAGATGCCGTAAATGCCAGAACTCGTTGCAGTATTACTTTTTCAACACTGCTATTAACTGCAAACAGTCACTGTACAACGCAGTTACTAAATGAGGACCACCAGTCCTGCCTTCAAGGAGGTTAAAAATGGATTTGTTCACCACACTAAAGGCATAAGCTGTTTTAAATCATGGCTTCTTAAATCACCACTGCATAAAGGCTTCTATATAATGGCAACCTATGTGGAAGACACTGAATACACAGTTCAATATACCAAGGCTTTCCATTGCTGAGAATGGAACCTTATTATGGACAACAAACTAATGCCACTTACTACCAGAAGAGATAGGCAGTCACCACTACTCATAGGTGCTATGCCAGTTTAGAGCACTTGAACAGAATTGGACCATGGCCTGTTACATATTGTTGACTAGCTGTTGATAAACCTGTTTCACTACGGGGATTTCTTGCACCGGTCCTGCCTCGCCTCGGCCTCCGCTTTTTGTTCAGGGCCGGGCCTTGGATATGGCCCTCTGAACGGGGCTGAGCCTTGGAGCTGGGCCTTGGATCCAGCCCTCCGGCTCTCTCAATGGGGTCGGGCCTCGGATCTGTCAATGCGACCTTCCGAACAGGGCCACGCCATGGGTCCAGCCCTCCGAACGGCCTAAAATCCAAGGCCGGAGGGCCGGATCCAAGGCCCGAGCCAGTTCGGAAGGCTGGATCTGAGGCCAAAGCCCCGTTTGGAGGGCCAGATCCGAGGCCAAGACCCCGCTCGGAGGAACTGATCTGAGGCCAAGGCCCCATTCGGAGGGCCGGATCCAATGCCTGGCCCCATTTGGAGGGCCGGATTCAAGGCCCGACGCTGTTTGGAGGGCAGGATCCGAGGCCAAGGCCCCTTTTGGAGGACAGGATCCGAGGCGGGCAGCCAGGTAGGACCTGCTGAAGGTGGCACAAC
>JANHFO010006652.1:252347-266022 GCA_032468095.1 Pareas carinatus | reverse complement strand
TGAAAATAAGACCTAGCGCATCTTTGGGTGCAAAAATTAATATAAGACAGTGTCTTATTTTTGGGGAAACATGGTAGCTATAGCAACTAAGCTGGTAACTTAAGAAAACTAGCAAATGTGACAACAGATAGAAATTGTTCCTATCCATATGAAAATTCAAAATTGCTGACTTTCTTCCTGGAACACTTTTAAAACATTGCCCTACCTAAATGTTATCTTTCAGTTTTGTACACCTTGAACCTCAGAATCTTACAATAAGCTGAAAAACATCAACTTTTTAAAAAATTACACCCTCACATATTAAGAAACAATGTATGTTACTCACTTGAGTGGGAGAACGGTTGGGACTTAACACACTCTGAAAACCATTGATCACATTAAAAAAGAATGATGGGGAAATTAAAGAAAAATACTCGTGAAAGGGAAACTAATTCATATTTCTCAGCAGGAAATTGAGAAACTACAAACATACAAAGGGTGCTGTGAGTCCATGGCAGGAAACTAGCCTACATCAGTATTTTTCAATTTTTGGCTACTTTAAGGTGTGTGGCTGTGAACTTCAGTTCTGGGAGTTGAAGTCCTCACATCTTAAAGTTGCTGAGTTGGGGAAAAAATGACCTACTAATAAAGGAGAATATTTGTAGTTCAGGTTTGAAATGAGTAGTTCTTGGTGCTCTCTGAGCTTGGTTGTTCTCTTGCAGACGTTACACTATCCAAAATAGGTAACATCATACAACCAAGCTCAGAGGGCACCAAGGACCCCTCAAAATGACCTACGATTAACGTTTAAACAAAGTCAAGTAAAAACTACAATTACAAAAGGTTTCTCCAGTGAGAAAATACAGAAAATTGGCTTAATATGCAAAAATGCAATTTCAAAATAGAATATTTACAGTATAAACAGATCTTCATGTTAATAAGTTGAAATGGAAAAAGCAGATCAGGCCTAAGGCAAATCTACTTATTAAGGTAGATATCCATAAAGTGCTCTGTGTGGAACTTCTCGGACAAATGTTCAAAATTTCGTCTGGTGTAAAGCTGCAACAATCAGGTCTGTTTCAGATAAGTTCTTGTCTTAGGTGAGCTTCGTTGACTGATCTGTGGACAGGCCTTGAAGTGCGGGACATTATCTATAAAAATCTATAAGGACTGGGGCCAAATTGTTTGAAAGAATGTCTCCTTTTTCAGGAGTACAAAAAGGACAGCCTGGAGACGTCGGGCCCCAAACCGCTTCCTTCCATTTCCCATTCACTGGCCCCCTCTGCTGTTTCTCTGCTGCCTGTCCTCTGGCCGCTTGACAAGGTGTTTCTTCTCTGCAGCCCCTGTTGTAATGCTTGACTACTTACGCCTGTCTTCCCATCTACTAAAACAAGTCATTTGCATTCACAAGTGGGTTAGTAGGCATATAGGAAAGGGCCTTTGACAGAAGTAGCAAGGCTTACTGCAGTGACCTTCCAATTGTGAATGCCAACGTGTTTTTCTTTGGCCCACTCCTTTTTTCAGTCACGCTAATGTTTGTCATTACCAGTTTTGTGCGATTTTGTTGTGAATCAATAAATTGTTATAATAAATAAGCGCCATGGGAATCTTACTGTCAAAAGGCAGGAGAGGGAGAAAGAGTTAAAGTCTAAGCAAATTCCTACCCACTCCAACATCATGCTACGGAATTAACAATGACTTTGAAAGTTGAATTTGTTCTGAAGAAATTGTATACATCTGAACAGTCTACTAAATGTACTACTGGAAGCTTATTATAGTTATATTAATGAGCAATGCTGTCTCTAAGGTTTTTTTTTAAATCTGATATTTAACTATTTGGGGGGAAAAGGTCATTATCAAAAACCATACTGAGCGTCGTACCTGTAATATTCCAGCAAAGAAGGTTGAGCTGCCTTCAAAGAAATGGCCATTAATAATTAACCCAAAGGAAAAGCAGACGCCCACATGACCCTCTATCAGCTCACCAATAAACCAGGGTCCTGAAAGGGGAAAAATGGTATTATATTAAGTACATTCACAGCATTCAATAAATATTTTTTCCAGTTTGAAATCCTTGCTAATAATCGCTATGACAAAAAGATCCGTGCAGATAACAAACTCCTGTAAATAATACCATGTGATCAGTATAATCTATTCAATCATTTCACATATAAAAATTATGCCTTGGTCACAATATTTATTTATTTGTTTAGATTGATATACCGCCCTTTTCCCGAAGGACTCAGGGCGATGTACAGATAACATAAAAATTTAACATTATAAACTACGGTTTTTAAATTCCAATGGGAATGGTTTGTTCGATGAGCTAAATCAGAACCAAGCAAACTACATTATGGATTATTGTGATGAGTGAATTTAGTAAGATTTTTAATATTAGACATAGATTCTACATTTTTATATCTTATTATTTCTTTGCTTTTCATAAGAGACATCAAAGTACAAATCCTTTAAAATATAACTTTTATTCTCAAAATAGGCATTTTTAAAGAGATGCTATATTCCAATAAATACATATGATTGAGAAATGTGGGTTTCGGCATCACTTCTGTCATGAACTCAGGGGCCAAATCAATACAAAAAATCAGCTGCATTACAAGCTGCCTCACAAGCAGCAAACAGTAATATTGGAAAATATAAAGGATGAAGATTTGAGCAAATTTATCAGAAACGTCTTGGGCAAGGCTGGTGCTTTGGTGTCAGTGGAAAGACCTGATGAGAGGTAGTCCTCAATTTATGATCACAATTCAGACCAGAACTTCTGTCACTAAGCAATATGGCTGTTAAGTGAGCTGTATGCAATGTTATGACTTTGTTGTCATGATTGCTAAGCAGATCACTAGGGTCATTAGGCAAATCAAGTGACTGCAGGGAAGCTGTGATCGTTGTAAGGGTGAGGACCAGTTATAAGTCACTTTTTAGCATTGTATTATCTTCAACGAGTCATTAAATGAACAGTCGTAAGTACAGGATTACCTGTGTAATTGTTTCTCGATAATCTTATACCCAGAAATCCTTGGCAAGCATAGCTCACCGATTTTTTTCTTCTTCTTGCTATGTAGTTCCTAAGAAATTATCTCATATGTATCAGTCAAGCAGAAGAGCAGGTCTTGTTAGCTCTTGAATGGAGGGCTTTCAGAAAAATAACAGGACCGAGAAGCTGAAAAACCATCCAGGAACAGGGCAAGAGCAAACTGTTTCTATACTACAGTCAAGAAAACAATCTATTATACATACTATAGAGCATGCTGGCTGGGAAATTCTGGGAATTGAAGTCCACAAGCCTTAAAGGGACCAAGGTTGGAGACCTCTGCTATAGAGATAGTCCTCGACTTAGAACAGGTATTCCTGTGGCAGCTCAAAGTTACAACGGCACTGAAAAAAGTGACTTATGACAGTTTTTCACACTCATAACCATTGCAGCGTCCCCATGGTCACATGATCAAAATTCAGATGCTTGGCAACCGACGCCTATTTATGACGGCGGCAATGTGCCAGTGTGATACGCTTTTGTGAATTCTTGACAAGCAAAGTCAATGGGGGAGCCAGATTCACTTAACAACCGTGTTACTAATTCAACAACTGCAGTGATTCGCTTGAGAACTATGGGGAGAAAGGTTATAAAATGGGGGAGAATTCACTTAACAACCGTCTCGCTTAGTAACAGAAATGGGCTCAATTGTGGTCATAAGTTAAGGACTACTGTACATTATGTGTCTATGACATTATCAGGAGCTGAGCTCTACTAAAAGGAGCTTTTCCTGGTTTTTTTTAAATCTATGATGCGTTTGGATTTTTAAATTCTAAATAATACCAAAAAATCATTATTTTTTAATTCAGAACCCTATTAAAAAGTTTTGCAATAAAGTCTTTAGAAATTAATAAACTACTTTTCACATTCTTTGCACTTACCTAGAATGGTATATAAATTTAGCACCAGAAATGAGTAGAAGAATAAATCTGTTTTGCTCAGGACATGAAGAGAAAACGAGGTCCGTACTACCACACCCGGAGGTTCTGAAACAGTATCATAATCTCAGTTCAAAATTATTGCTTGCTACTGTTGAAAAAATACTAGGTCACAATTTTAGAAAGTGATAGATATCAACAACTAGTGAGAAGTTGGATTAGAACCAGTGTTCTACTTGTTCTAGAAGGTACAGTATTGGACTCGAACTGGAAACAATCTGGTTCAAGTCTACTCTTAGCCACAAAAATTATTCCAGTGATTTTAGAGCAATCACTCTCAGTTCAGTTAACCTCACAGGTTATTAGTGTGAGGAAAAATTAGAGGAGTGCAACAGACATTACTTTGAACTCCTGAAGGAAAGGTATATAGAAATCTAACAAATTGTAATAATAAAACAAAATGTCCTAAATACATTTGTCCAAATCAGTTCAAGGTCTACAATATAAAACCATCCTTAGGTTTTTAAATATTTATATGTGAATACAAAAAAACATACCACAAATATAAATAAGACACCTAATATTTAAAAATGAACCTCTTCTATTCTGATACTGGGATCTAATAGCTACTTTATGTAATTAAAAGCTAGCCCAACTCAAATGGTGTCTTTAGTTTTCTAAGAATATTTTTATCAGAAAACATCAGCCTATACAACTGAATACTTTAGCTAAGAAATAGTCACAGGTGACCTGCTGAGTTTTGTCCCAATTTTTGCAAGAGCAACAGTCTGGAAGTACAAAGGATGCTAGTTTACAGTTTATAATCAATATCTATCTTTCATATTTGGGGCCATGTAGGAACTGACATAGGCATAGGACAATATAAAAAAAATAGTTCCATTTCAACTGTGTACACCAATGTTATTTCCATTACTGATATTATAATCAGCTCTAGGCAAATAAAACTGAAGAAAAAGATCCTCAATCACAGCTTAGACCACATGAGAAATTTAATTGGAAATTCACTTGGAATGTTGTTTAAACGCAGGGGTCCCCAACCCCCTTTCCATAAACCGGCACCGGTCCGTGTAAACAAGCCGAGCCCCATCCACGGGATGCAGGCAGCACACAAAACCACGCCCCCTCCGGTCCACAGAAAAACCTTTCTCCATGGAACCAGTCCCTGAGTGCCCAAAATGTTGGAAAGGGGGCCCACTGGTTTAAAGCATTCCATTCATATATAGGAAACAAAGTAGGGGAAAGTATGCTGAGACACGGCTCCTGGAATTCCTTCCAATCCCTTTATCAGCAGTGGCCAAATACAGAAGGATCCATGTTTTCTTCTATGTAACAAAGTACCACGTTGTATGTCTTTCTGGTTTCTGCCAAGATTTCTACTGTGTTCGTGTGTGTGTCGCCCTATGAAACATAGGGCAGGCTGCATACTCTCCACTCGGGGACAAATCACAGAGGGTGGGGTGGGATGAGAACAGACGGGATTTAAACTACAAACATGTCAGCGACCACCCAACTATCTCCCTGAGTAGGCGGCATGGGGAATTTTTCTCTCCAGCCTTCCAGCTGAATCTGGCTTGTTATTGAGTTAGATCTTTCTTTGGTGGATTTTTCCCGTGATGGCAACTTTGGTTCCATTCTGTCCCGTCTTCAGAGACTTAATCTGGACAACTACAGAGAGCACTAAGACTCTTTTTCATAATTTCTTTTCAACATTCCATTAAGCTTGAAAGAAGAAAAATGAAATGGAGAGGAGGAATGAAGAGGGGAAAGGATCAGTGTAATTGTTCTTACTTTTAAATTTAGGTTTTGCTCGAAACCGGAAAATAATCAGCAAAGCAACTGGAAATATAACTGTTAACACAAAGAGCGTTCGTATCTGAAAAAAAGTCAAAAGCAGTATGATATATTTTGAAAATGAAAAATAAAAAGGTCAGCTATTAACTAACTTTATTATTAAGAAATATATGAACAGAACCTGCTTCTCTCATGTATCACAAAGAATTTCCTAGAGACAATAAAAAAGTTAGGGAGGAAACAAAAACATCAGAATATAACCTCTGAATACTGACACCAGACAATGATATAGAAAACAATACCCTAATCAAGAAACGACCAAGAAAACCACACCACTGCCAAAAATGGCAGGGCAGACGACTATCTAAACTGAGGGCAAACCCCAGACTCACTTGCACCGATGATGTTACCCAGTTGGATAATGAAAACTCTGTAAGCAAACAACCAAACTCAGAGACCACCAATGATCCCACAGAAAGCAGACTGTTCCAGAACAATGCGGTGCCTTATAAGTCACAATCAGTACCTTGGGTTGCACACAGAAGCCAATCAGCAGCCAGTGCAGTTACAAAAGTAACAGGATCCTCCAAGTATACTGTGACATAATTACCACAACCCAGGCCACCACATTTACTATTCAAAAGGTAATAATTATCTATCTATCTATCTATCTATCCATCCATCCATCCATCCATCCATCCATCCATCCATCCATCTATCTATCGTATTGATTTATATGGCTGCAATAAATACGTTTTTATACAATAAGTAATAAGCAAGGTTTCCCAAATGTGAAACTGAATGTTTCATCTCTGTAATCAGGGATCACCAGATGTCACTCTTCACAACTGAGTCTAATACTCCCTGGACTAAGCTGGAAAAAGGGTGAACCTGTGGTGCAGTGGCTAAGGCAAGTGCCTAGCAAGTAAAACCAGCCCAATGTTCTGATCCAGGCACACACGGAGGGGAGGGGGAAGTCAAGTGCCGTTAAGCAAGGAGGAGCTGGCATCCAGTCACAGACAATTAGGCTTGGGGTTCCACCACAGACCAAGAGGGCTGGCGTCCAGCCACAGGCAATTACGGCTGGCATTCTGCCAGTCAGGAAAGGTTGGCTTCCAGCCCAGACATCAACACATCCATACACACACACACAATACCAAACAGGTTTATTCAAGCCGAGGCACATCATCGTCAATCAAAGGTCATTCGCAAGAGTAGTCAGCAGCTGGTCCAATATTCCAGAATTACGAGGCAGGATTCAAGACATCAAAAACACAAAGTAACGCAAGAGTAAACAGTTGCCTGTTTCAAAGGCAACTGTTTAAGGGTCAGAGGTTTTATCCCTTCGCTGCCAGCCACACCCCTGGTAACGCCCAGTAGGCTGGTCAGCTGCTTCCCTCTGAGCTTCCCTCCTTAGCTGGCGCATCGTTCGCATGTCTAGGATGGGCTCCAGCTGTCCTTCATCAGCCTCCGCAGGTTCCTCCCTGGAAGCCTCTGGTTCCAGGCCAAGTTCCATCTTCTCCAACTCCCGGTTGCTCATGGCCTCCCTGGCATCTGGCCCAGCTTCCCCCTCCCCTGCAACATCTGGCAAGGAAGAACTGGGGATGGGTGATTGCAGGCCTGGCCCAGCAAGGGAGAAAGGCCCCTCTAGCTCCTCATCATCAGACTCATCTGCCAGCAGCTGAGCAATCGAGGTAACGGAGCACAAAACTCATATTCAAAACTCAGTTTGGGTTTCCAGCTGGGATTGGGGTATGACTCACTGGTGAAAGCATAAGCTAGAAATGGCCATCCAAGTCTCCCTTCCTTTTCGGGTGAATTTCTCCTGCATGTTGATTTGGTTTCAGGTGTAATTCAAGGCGTTGGTGATCACCTTTAAAGCCCTTCACAGCATGGGTCCAGGCTACTTGAGGGACCATCTCGTTCCACTGAGATTGGCCCATCCCGCCTGTGCTGACAGAGGAGGCATGCTGGAGGTCCCATCAGCCGAAGTATTCCAGCTGCCGAGGATCAGGAGAAGGGCCTTCTCTGCTGTTGCACCTGCCCCCTGGAATATCTTGCCCCTCCAGTGTGAGGTCGGCCCCAACCCTCCAGGCATTTTGTAAGAGCCTAAAGACTTGGTTCTGCCAGTTAGCTTGAGGCCCCAATGGAGGAGCAGCACAGTGGATGTAGTTGATAAATTAACAACAGATTCCACCTCCTCCCCCATCCTGCTTCCACCCTCCCCATCTTTTAACTGCACTGTAGTATCTGACTTTTGTATTAACTTATTTATATTTTTTAATTTATATAGTTTTTATCTTTTATTATTATAGGCCGCTCAGTTACCCTGAGCTACGACGGGAGGCCAATACATTTTACAAATAAATAAATAAATTCCCATTACACCTGCCTTCTCCCAAATTCTTTTTCCACTTTCTTCCACTGCCACTCAGGATTCCCTGGACCCATCAGGTTTTGCTGCAATGCTGCTACTTAGGTGGGGTGAGATCTGCACTGTACCTGTCCACAATTCCTTCCTAGAGGGTCCCAGGGTTCAGGAGAAGGTGAGAGGAAGCTGGTTTCCAGTGCACCACACATGTATTTTGCCAATATAAACAAGCCTGCCCATCTTTTCCTGACTTTTGAGTGCAGACAGATCAGTTTTGTATCAGCAACAGTTCGCAACTCAAAAGTTCATTAGTACTTTGAATGGTCAAATGGTCGTAAGTCGAGGACTAGTTATATATCTACCCATCCATTGTTCACTCCTATCTGAAAAATACCTACCCATATATAGTGGTCAGTAAGCAGAATCCAAGATGCAAAAAGGCCAAATTTAAGAGAAAGATTGTCTTGCATGGCAAATGTATGAAGCTGAGTGGCACTTCTACCACTGGCATCCTAAAAACAGGACCAAAACAAGGATTACTGAACTTTTCAGCACTATGCTCCATTTTTTTAAGACCCTCCTCATACCTTCCCACCCAAAGGAGACAATTCTGTCAATCTGCCATTTTGTGCAAATCAGGTTTCCAGTCTCCATCTTGCCATATCTGATAATCAAACCTTTAACCCACCGAGCCCCTATTCTAGCAATGCCTTCTCTTGCTCCCATACAGTCCCTGATGTCTGACACGCCTGCCAATCTTCTCAGCACCTCCCTCTCTTTCAATAATCTCCCTACCTTACTGCCTTTGAAAACGAATGGATTTTCCACACTACATTTTTTTTCTAAAATTTCCTATGTTAGTTAAAAAAAACCTCCTCTAAAATTCTTACATGCCTAGAATTCAATTTCTCTTCTATGATATGATATGGTATAAGAGGAAAGCAACTAATAACTATTTTACAAAATGTCCAGTTTAACAGCCAAGGTATATTCTAATGGCAGACTGGCCTATTTAAGGTTCTTTTTATTCGCTGCTTAAATACTTTATAGCAGTCCTTACTGTGCAGTTTAATTTTGGTCATATAGCTGAACAGTTGCCCCATTCTGTTTGAACGTTTAACTGTGCTGCCAGGTAATTGAGACAATGCAGTCATTGTTTACATTTTTGCAGAATGGCAGGTTTCCCAACTGTTTTGGGGTAGATAGAATCATTTGAAAATTTGTTTTCATGTCTCAAAGAAAGCCCTGATTGGGAATGGTAACAAGGAAAGGTCAATGACTAACAGAATTGAAACCAAAGTAATAATAATAATAATAAAAACCGTGTTCGGTTTTGTTTTGTTCTGTATTATTTCTGGTTGATTTCTTTCTTATTAAAAAAGAAAAGAAAAGAAAAGAAAAGCAATAAATAAATAAATGACACAAAAGTAAATATATATAATGAACCTAGAGATAAGGAAGAAGGGGAGATTTAAGAGCTCTCATAATTGAATTGATGGGGGGATGTGGGAATATATGCAAAGGATGTATGGAAGAGATGTATATATGTAAATGTGGTTTTCAAATGCAAAAGTAATAAAGTATTTCATAATGATTTTTTTAAAAAAAAAAATTTGAAAGCACATTGAAGGTATCGTCATAAAATGCCTGCTAAGGTGGGCTTGCCCAGTAGAAAACATCCATTTATCAGAAGGAGTTGCGGTGGCACTGTGGTTAGAATGCAGTACAGATAGTCCTTGACTTACAACAGTTTTAGTGACTGATGTTACAACAGCACTGAAAAAAGTGACTTATGACCATTTTTCACACTTATGACTGTTGTATCATCCACATGGCCACGTGATTTACATTTGGGAGCTTGACAACTGGTTCAGTTTTTATGACAATTTATGACAGATGGAGTCATGTGATTCTCGCTTTGCAAAACTTCACAACCGTGTTATTAGCTTAACAACTGCAGTGATCCACTTAACAAATGTGGCAAGAAAAGTCGTAAAATGAGGTAAAACCCACTTAGTGACATAAATTTGTGGCTCAATTATGGTCATAAGTCGAGGACTACCTGCGTCCACTGCCTGGAGTTCACCCCTGACCGGCTCAAGGTTGACTCAGCCTTCCATCCTTCCAATGTTGGTAAAATGAGGACCCAGATTGTTGGGGGCAATATGTTGATTTCTGTAAACGTTTCAGAGTGTGCTGTAAAGCAGTGTTTAAGTCTTAAGTGCTGTTGCTAGGGAGAGGCTGCTGTCCTCTTCCTACATGAATCTCCTTCTCCTCTCCCCTCCTCCTTTTGTGCAATACCCCGATTTCTGAGAAAGCTCTGCAATATATTGAGGACATTTTTATTTTGGAAACAAGAGTATTGTGGTTGAGGTTGGTGCTCTGCAGCATGCTGATTTCCCATTTAATTTTTCATGTTCATTTTTTTTTAAAAAATGGAGTTGGCTATGGAGCCTGATAGGTGTTTAGAGGCATCTGTGGATATATTGGTGTCTACAGAGAGCATGTTGTTGAAACATACCAATCCTTATACTATGCCTACTGCTCCTGCTTAGAGAAGCTGTAAGAGAGTAATATCCCCAAGGTTACCTACTGAATAATCATGGATTAGCAGAGATTCTGCCAAATGCCTTTTTCAGTAAATATATGACAGAACGATGAACAGTAGAAGAGAACTCACCTCGACAGTCACAGCTATCTGATGAAATCCTTGACTGTAGTTTTGGGGCGACCATTTCAGGACATAGAGAGGTCCAGATACCTGAATAGCATCTCCAACATAAATGTCATCAATCATGACCTTGACAAACTTGATAGGAGAAGGAGAGAAGGCCAAAATTCTAAGTACAAGAATATAGTGAGACTTATTAATGTCATCACAGATATGCTTACATTAAAAGCCACTATGTTTAGATGTACTGTAATGCTTTAAGAGAAAAACATACTATCCTCGCTGAGAATTTACAATAATTTACTATCTCATTATAGTTTGACTGTGATAAATAAGGGATCAAGTGGGTAGAATGGGTTGTTTGGGAAACCAATGTTAAAGAATGTTTTCCAGTCGTTGTTCACTAGTATAATCTGCACATTCTGGCAGATAAATGAGATGATAAAAAATAATTTCTAATTTTATTATTGTTTGAGACATCGTTATACAGCAGGAAAAGAACCACACTTCTAAGGTATTTCTCTCTGAATTAACAATGCAAATGGTAGTACTTCTTTGTAAGACTGTTTCCTTTCAATTAAATTAATTTTTGCTAAAGTGTAGCTTCTTTTACAATTCCAACCTCTGCAAGCAAAACAACCAACGGAATCTAACTATGTCCTTAACTACAGATGCTGATTCAAGTTATGCAAGTAATTCTCTCCTTTGCCGTGTGTTTTGTGTGAGAGAGAACAAAGTGTACCACAAGTACTCTGTATGGATTTATTTTTGAAAATGCTGTGTGAGCCATGCTTTAATCGTGGAAAAACAAATCAGGGCTCATCATGTGGCATAAATCTAGTCACTGCCCACAGTATGTGTGTTAAGCGCCATTGTACTTGACTTTATATGTCATTTCAACCCAGGCTATGGGCCAAAATGCAGCTAAGGCAAAACATGATAACCATAATCTGTAATTCTGGCTAGGTTGACATTAGCATGGTTTTAGTATGTTGTCCAAAATAAAATGGTCAAGGCAATGACTATTATTTTGCCAGAAGAAAGAATGGGTTACTTGAGCACTGACAAAATCGAGTTGCTCCAGAAAAACATCTGTTGTTTCAGTCTTTTTCATCATTCATAGCATGTCAGGAATTTAAATAAAGCAGTACATAAGCAATGACAAAGTTGGCTGAGATATTTAAACTTTGCAGCAAAGATGATGCAAGCAACTGCAAGAGTGATTAACTTGACTGGCTACAGGACAGTGGCCCCAAACCTTTTGGGCACCAGGGACCAGTTGTGTGGAGAAAATTTTTCTGCCAACCAGAGGGTGGGGGGAAGGGTTTACATGCTGCCTGCATCCTGTGAATGGAACTTAAATTTGTTTGTGCTGCCCGGTTGCTGGCATGCCGTAGCCCAGTGCAGGTCCACGAACCGGGGGTTGGAGACCCCTGCTGTAGGATGACTGGCAGTTTATTCCCCAGATCACTGCTAATATTTCTATAAAACTTCCATATGTTTCAAAACACATAAATTACCTAATATGGGTAGAGTGAAGAATTCTCTGTAGTGGTTCGTGAGCATAGCTGCTATAAAGGTATGATTTAGGATTGGTGATAAGAATTACAGGCCATTCGTCAAACTTCAAGTCAACAAAACTGAAGAGATCGTGATCAAAAGCTAGAATCCGGTACCTGATATTCAACAATTAAAATAATATTTTAATAAACAAGGAACAGCTTAAACAATAGAGCCCCATTATTAAGATTTTTGTTTGTTTACTTATTGTGCTAATTTTATATACTACTCATCTCCCCGATAAGGTGACTGGGCAGATTAAAGCTCATGAAAAGCTAAACAGAAAAGCAGTTAAAAATTTTAAATTATACCAAAAAACGGGAACCAAGAGAGGGATGGTACAGAGATGAGGTCTTCTTGGCTCAAGCCAAGTTTTAATACGCTTCCGGAAGGCCAAATGGGTGGGAACAGTTCTCACCTCTGGTAGTACAGTATTCCACAGAATAGGGACCACAGCAAAAAAAGAGGCCCTTCTCTTTGACCCGCCCACTGGATGACTTCCATAGCAGGTGGGGTCCATAGCAGACCTCTTTTGCTGCCGTGAGTGGGGTAAGCTAGTCCCTTTGGTGTGTGCAGCTTGTGCAACAGCGGTGTTATATGTACCACTGTAGGGGTCAACAGAACTGTGCACACCGCTGCATTCTGCCATCGCTGTAGCTTCCAAATACTCTTCAAGGATAGTTCCATGTAGAGTGTGTTGCAGTAATCCAACTGAGTGATAACTAGGGCGTGAGTGACCACAATCCAGGTAAGGTCACAACTGGCCCACCATGCAAAGTTGCACAAAGCCCCTCTAGTCATAATTGCAAACTGCTCTTCCAGTCCAGGAGAACCTCCAGATTGCACACTGGGTCTGTATGGGTCTGTATGCAACCCTATCCAGAACTAAAGGTGATAAACAACTGGATCCTGAGGTCCCTTGCACTTGCAGCCACTCTGTCTTGCCAGAGTTCATCTGAAGGTTGTCCCCCATACAGACCCTTACAGCTTCCAGGCACTGAGAAACGGCAGGAAAAAAATAAAAGAAATAAAGATTGCCTTTACCTTGGACATTTACTTACTTCCTATTATTCTTCCAGTCTCCCAACTCCAGTTCTAAAGTCCCATCAGGATGACGAGTATGAAGGACAGGCATCAGGCCACCCAATGTATGAAAATGCCCACATAAATAAACTAAGGTAAAACTAATCAAAACAAAATATATCATTAATGTATAGCATACAATATCTTTACTCTGGACTTTTACCATTGTAAATTCTAAAAATGCCCAGGAACATAGCAACTATAATAATAATAATAATAATAATAATAATAATAATAATAATAATAATAATAATAATAATAATAATAATAAT
>JANHFO010006652.1:238013-252247 GCA_032468095.1 Pareas carinatus | reverse complement strand
TCGAGAAGTCGACCTCTGCCCTCCTGCCAATACAGACTGCGACCGGTCAGAGAGGTAGGAGCGGAACCACCGAAAAATGGTGCCGCTGATTCCTAACCCCTCCAACCGGCGCAGCAGGATACCATGATCGATGGTATCAAAAGCCGCTGTGAGATCTAATAGGACCAGGATAGAGGAACAACCCCTATCTCTGGCCCTCCAGAGGTCATCCATGGTAAATCAGCACTACTGGTGATTGACTAGGAGCCTGTTTCTCAGGCTTCAATCACTTCTCTGGCTGTTTTTGTGCCTGCTTGTCCAACAATTTTGGTAGCTGCAAAATTAAACGTGTGTCCTTGTTCATTGCAATGTGAGGCTACCAATGAGTTCAGATCTCCTCATCAGACTGCTTCTTTGTATTCTTGCAATCTGGTGGTGAGCTTCCTCCCTGTCTGTCCTACATAGTCACAGGGGCAATCCATGCAGAGGATTTGATTACATTGGAAGTATCTCCCACCTCCAAGCGATCTTTACAAAGCATAATTTGTCCTCGTATGGTTGCCTCTGGGCGGTGTGCCATGCCTACTTGCAGATCTCAGAAGCTGTAGAACGCAGCTACTGTTTTTGATACATGGCAGGGTGTGCCACGTGGTGTGCCATGTGTTTAGTCTTGTACCTCGTTTCTTCCTTTCTCTCCCCACGGTGTTGTGCAGAAATCTTGGGACAAATTATTGAAGGTACTTGAATTGTTCACATAAGTACCTGCTCTGCAGTTGTTTGGCTTGCTGGGTACTGCAATGTGTTCTCACCCTGCCATATAATGTTCTGATGCAACTTTTTGTGTGTGACAATGGATGGTTACTATTGAAATTCAGAATACATGAAGTGTTGATGGCCTTTCGATAAACTGTGGGATGGAAGCATGGAAACCAGTTTATCGCAAGGCCACCGACACTCCACATCTAAAAAGCCATCCACAACAGGCACTATAAATACCACACACAAAACAGCAATCTGCTAGAGAAGTTTCCTGAAGATGGGCTCCAACACAAGCCCAAAAGCTGGAAAGACAAACCTTTGGGTCTCGGTGACGGACCCAGATTGGATCCTGCAACATTATCCTGGGACACATATATTTGCCTTAATTTATGGTTTAAATAATTCATGTAATATCAAAATATTAAACAAATTTACATGAGGGGTTATGACAGTCTAGCATTTCCTAACAATAAATGTAACATTAGCATTGCATTCCTAAAGTCTTGTCTCTCTCTTACCATGATTTCCTTTTATATCTATCCATTTTGTTTTTTCCATGACCTTAGATCTTTTTAGGATTGTCTGGTAAGTTTGCCACTCCACCTCAATCTGATCAGACCCATGTCCATCCTTTGTTTTGGCATCAGTCAAGTCACCTGTTTAGTGAATAGAGAGAGAAGAGTTACAGACCCCAATGAACAGTAGAAAAATGCAGAGTAAACCAAATGCCAGTGACAAGCTATTTATAAGTCAAGATTAACACCTACTGCAACATATTACCATATTATTATGGCTGTATGTTTGAATCCGGGTTCTACACCTTTTCACATAGGGTTTATATTCTACAGCAGACATGAGCATTTTATGGCCCAAGGGTCATATCTGACCCTTGGGCTGTCCTTGTCTGGCCCATGGCTGCAGCAGGGGAAGTGGGGAGGAGGCAGTGTCAGCCCTATACAACAGGTCCAATTTCTCCTGTGACCTCTTGAGAAAGTGAATTGCCCACCCCTTGCTTTGAGAGGTCTACCTGGCTCTTTCTCTCAATAGACATAATAAATCATAGACAAGTACACAAATGCTTCCATTAGGACATTCTCTGAACAAGGGAATCCGCTTTGTGCTCAAAGAACAAGGCAGAGGAGGCAGCTATGTCAGCTCCTACGCCAAAGCTCACTCCAAATGTAGTCCTTTAATTTTAAATTCTACTAACCGTATAGGAGTGAGGCACAATGTCCTACTGCACTGTAGACAAGCATGCAGTGGGATGGCCTGACCCTTTATCCAAACCTAGATAGCCTACCAGCTGCTGCTTTAGAAGTGGCTTGAAATATATTCATAGACTTCCCACGCTATAAAAAAGGCTAATTATCATCTAATAACAGAGGCCCTAACCCTTTGGGCTGTGGCCTACTACTGGACCCTGAGTGGTTTGGAACCGGGTCACGGAAGCAGTGGGCAAGCATGCATGCATTCCCACCTACACAAGCTGCGTGCACATGCACGCACACTCCATGTGTGTGAGGTGGACGTGCACACTCACACAAACAGAGCTAT
The DNA here is from genome assembly GCA_032468095.1 of Pareas carinatus. NCBI lineage: Eukaryota > Metazoa > Chordata > Lepidosauria > Squamata > Pareidae > Pareas > Pareas carinatus. The sequence continues at coordinate 249,955 of JANHFO010006652.1, read as the reverse complement.
GTGCACACTTGCTGGCTGCTCACACGGAACTATCCCTTCTTCCCCACCCCCCACTACAAAGTCGGAAAGGTTGGGGAACTCTGGTCTAATAAACTGCAAGATCATCAAGAAGTGCTAGTGACCTTCAACTAGTCTACCTCTTTTCTTACCAGCTGTATGTAATATTTACATGTATGCAGATTAGCATGCTAACAGTTCACCAATCATAACTAGATTAACTCTGTTTCTAAGGTCACACAAAAAATAATACCTATGAAGTTTTTTAAATGATCTCAGATTGACTCACATTAATTCTAACTATTTATTCAACATGTCTGTATGTGTATATCTGTTTAAGTGTATAATAAATGAACACAGAATAACAATCAGCAGCAATAAAGCAATAATGATAAACAGGAAAACAAAGAAGTCCAAGGTCAATCTCTAAAATATGCAAGCCAGTCTTTCCAGTCCAGACAAGACATTTTGTTGGACATATCATTATTGTGAAAGTTCATTTGGTGCCACTCAGGCACTTTCAGAGGGTGAGGGGTCTTAATAGAGCCCTCAAACAAATATTAAGGTACAAAATCATCTGATGGGGCTGACATGTTAATATAGTTTTCAACTTCTCAATCTGACTTACAGTCATGGACTTTCCTTGTGGTTTCCCATGCATTTCCAAAACTAAGTTGGTCCAACAGCTCAGCTTACCTTTTTGAAATTAGTCAGTGTTAGTCGATTGTTATCAGAGAACTAAGTCTAGACAAATAAGCTGCATATTTACTTTAGTCTGAAAGAATAAAGCAACATGCAATTCCAAAAGTAGCAGAAAGAGAAGAGAAACTGTTTACAGTATTTCAAGTTTTTGGGGTTTCCCTCTAATGTTTAGAACTTATATAGTAACCTTTTAGTGGCATTGCTTGTTTGTTTGTTTGGAACTTTAAAGGCAGTCCTATCAAATAAGTATCCAGAACTACATCATATTCCCCAAATAACTTAGTGTGTAATATAAAAATAGAACCAAAAGAAATGACTTACCTGTCACTAAAGTAAGAGCAGGTTGAATTATGGGAATTGTTTCCTTACAGAACTTCTCAAAGTCAGAAGTTCGACTGGGTTCCAAAAACTTACTGATATGCAGATCCGATATCTACAGTAACAATAACAGGCTGACATTAAAAAAAAAAGAAATACTATATAGTAACTGCTCTACAAAAACAGTTGTGGACCAGAAAGGTATACAAAAAAAGTCTGAAAAAATCTTGACTTCAAACAACAATAGTTTAACTAGCCCTTTTAGTAGGCTCATAGATTCCCAAACATACAAGGAAACACATCTTTAAAAATCATGTAGGATATAACAGAACGGAAACCAGCAGCTCATTTTACGTGTTTTAAATGGCTGTACACCGCCCTGGGTCCCTTCCGGGAGAAGGGCGGTATAAAAGTTGAAACAAACAAACAAACAAACAAACAAATAAAAATTTTAGAGTCACCCCCCCCAAAAAAAAAACTCCCCACGAATGTACAATATCACGGTAAAATGAACTTTTTTCTGGTTGATTGAAGTCAGCTGATTGAAGTCATGCTAATCCAGCAAGTTGGAAAAGCGACTTTCCTACTTTCTCATTACTCCTCAATAGTATCTCAGTTTTTCCTCTAATCTTCTGAATCGGGAGGGGGGGTAGCGGAAGAAAACCAGCATCAAGAGAACCAGCATCTTGAAAGAGGACTTAATTTTGATTAGTCATGTATGATTCTCTATCGAAAACACGGGTCGATCCTAACGGGTCTGAGCAATGGAAGAGGAACCAACGCCGTTGCATTTTCCCCACGGTAGCCGGGAAGCCCCGGCGGCTTCCACGTCGCGCCACCCGCCGCCCACTTGCCTGAAGCACCCAGAAAAGGTTGTTGCCTTCCGCCCCGGGCGCCGGCTGGGCAGCGAAGGAGCGCGGTGGGAGCCGGGGTTGCTGTGGCCCGGCAAAACTGTACCGATCCATCAACACGGTCATCGTCACCACCGCGGCCGCCAGCAGCCCCGCCACTAATCGCAGCATTTTCCCCGCGCTCTTCCACTCCCACGCGTGAATCAACGGTCCCGGCTTTCAACCGGGAACGCGCCGCGAACACCTGCTTCCGCCCGGGACTGCCGCCTCTGCGGGTTCTTACGCCACTCAGGCTGTATCAGCCCGCCCCACTCGGTCTCTATTGGACGGCTGAGAATTAACCCCTCACACATACACATACACACAAACACAAACCTCCTCAATCCCGCAGCAGGATGTCGAGTTTAGATAGAATTCTTTATTGGCCAAACGCGATTGGGCACACAAGGAATTTGTCTCTGGTGCATAAACTCTCAATGTACATATGAGCTACAAGTGATAGATTATGATCATAACAATAAAATCCATTCATATGTCATAAGATACATTTAGTGATAGACATAGAACAGTGGTAGAATACTAAATAAGCAATCAACCAGTCATGCTAGGATAATGAATAAAACAACTACTAAAGATGTTGGATCAGAGGTTTTCAACCTGGGGTCTGTGGAAGTTGCCACGGGGTTTGCAGACAGATCAAGAAAAATTTGAGAAAAGTAATATACCTGAATTGTTAATTAGTACTTGGTTGAATTTGTGGGAATGGGGTCAGCCATGTAGCAACAACATGTTTTGGGGTCCGCAGCTTGAAAAAGGTTGAAAATCTCTGGTAAAGATGATCCGCAAACTGGATTAAGATCGTCTGGGAATCCCAGGCTCATCCCATCCGGCAAGAAACGATTATGTATTTAGGCGGCTCTCTCATGCAAAGTTGTTCCTCACGTTGGACATGGGATTTTGATCAGAAAAATAGCAGTTGCCTGAATTGATTTTAAAATATTGATGAGAGTGCTCACTGCAGACAGACAGATTGACTGATTCCTAGATAATTTCTTCAAGCTTGAAAACATTATAAACTTTGTGTTGGGTTATATTCATTCATCTGGAATAAAGGAACAAAATATTGCTTGGATTTAAATCATATCTGCCTTAAGGCATTTTTGCAGGATAGGGAACATGATTAATTATTATGTGAACCTAAGTCTTGGGGTTTGTAAACTTTGAGTAATTTTAACAGGTTAAGTGAAGCTTATCAATTATAGAAAGGAAGAAAAAGGAAAAGTGATTCAGAGGAACTAAATCAGTGGTCGCCAACCTGTGGGCCCCGGCCCACTGATGGGCCGCCAGAAGATCTGGTTGGATCACAAGGGGTCGGCTCGGCTGGCAGGAGTGCCAGGAGTTCAGCCAGTGCGGTGCTCGAAGTTCGACCAGCGCGGTGTCCAGAGACCTATAGGTGGATTCATCCAGCGGACTGAATTATATGCATCCGACCGCCCCGCAGGCTGATCTCCAGGCCCTCGCGGGCCGAATTACAGGTCTCTGGGCATCCCGCAGCCGAATTATAGACCTCCCAGCACCCCGTGGGTGCCCGGAGATCGATCCGTGGGGTGCTTGGAGGGCTGGAGATGGACCACAGAGCGCCTGGCGGACTGTAATTCAGCCCACAGGTGCCTGGAGATCAGCCCGTGGGGCACTTGGATGCCTGTAATTCAGCCCACGAGCCGGTCGCTAGGCCTCCGGGCACCCCACCACGGATCGATTTCTGGGCACCTGTAAGGTGCCGGGAGGCCTATATTTCAGCCTGCGGGCCGATCTCTAGGCCTCCAGGCGCTCCACTTGTCGATCTCTGGGCACCCGCGGGGCGCCAGGAAGTCTAAAATTCGGCCCGCGAGTGCCCAGAGATCAACCCACAGGGCGCCAGGAGGCCTGCAAATGTGATCAGGGTAGGGATAGCAGATATGACAGAAGTGGCCGGGTCAGTAGAACCGAAGCCTCCTTCCCCTCTCTCCTTTGGCTTTCCCCTTTGCTGGGACAAAATAGGGCAAATGCAGGAGTTGAGCGGGGACAGCGTAAATGGGCAAAGTTTGGGGCAAGTTGGTGCACAATTGAACATAGATCATTCCAGTATAGTCCGAATCTATCACGCCGGGAATAACAAAAATACCCTTTTTACCCATACTTGACCTTGGAAGAACAAGCCTTACATAATTTTGTGGTAGGGGGCCCAATAATTGGGATGAAACTACATGAACTTTCCCAGGAAATTTAAAATTCACTTCCTCCTGCAGCATCAAATCAATACCAGCACTACCTCTTGTAGCTGCAGGAGTATTTTCTATTGTTGGCTTGATTTCTCCATTGTTGTCTCTGTTTGGACTGGGACCAGAGACCGGCCCAGTCGACTGTTTCCCGACCGACAATCTTGTGCCCAATGATAACGTTTCTGACGTTTGGGGCATTTTGTTTTTGGTGTGGCACCGATGGAAAGAGGGGCGATATGCTGCAGACATACCTCCCCCTGGATTTCGACATTCCCTTTTAAAATGACCGAGTTTGCCACAGCTGTAACACTTCCCTTGATGTTTACTGCCTTGTGATAAAGGAGCCGCCAACAAGTTTGTTTGGTAAGAGGCTGTACCTATATCCTGGCATGCTTTAATCATGTCTATCAAATCAGGATTTTTTCCCAGACCAATAATTGCCTTTCGACACTCAGAAGTGGCATTGTCCTTTGCCAGCCTCATTAGCAACTCATTCTGTGCTTCGGGATTGCCTATCTGTCGCCTTAAAGCATCCTGTAATCTGTTAATTAAAATCAGGATACGGCTCAGTAGCCTTCTGCCTGATATTAGAGAAGGCCTGATGATATTAGAGAAGTGCCAGAAACGGGCACTTTCCCGAAGGCACAATAGGTACATTCAGAAGAAACTCGCAAAGTGGCAGCCGGTAGAATAATCTGGGCATCCACTGGGGCAAAGGGGCCAGACCTGTACAATTGATCAGGAATTGGTGTTTAAATTTGCTGTTTTCGCTGTTCCAAACCACATATTGCGCTGGGGTAAGCAACATGCGGAGGGTAGTTTTCCAATCTTCAGGTACTAGAATATGATTTCTCACAGTGGCTTCTAGCATTCCCTGCACATAGGTACTACCCAACGCCATATCTCTAATACCTTTTCTAAGTTCCATTAAAATTGCATAAGACAAGAGGGCAATATTCCACTATTTCTGCTCCATTCTGATCTACCTGCCCCATGGCATGGGTTGAGCAAACAGAAAGCATATCAGCAGTTTCTTCTATATTTCCCTCCCCCTTCTCTAGTTGTTCCTCTAAAACTTGCCTTATGGGGCTGTAAAATGGCCGGGGAGAATTAGCCTCTTCAGAAGGAGCTGAAGGTCCAATTGAAAATGGCTTCGGAGTGACAATTTTTACTTGATCATAATTTGGTGGAGGGCTTGTAGTTAATTGTTGCCCCGACGAGACATCTGAGCCAAATTATTCCACCGCCTGATGGCACTGATACCATTGAAGTAATATTTTACTGGAGCCCGGGGTTCAAGATGTAAAGTATGCCCAATTTTTTCCCAATCTTGTAAACAGAGTGTCCCATGCTCCGGATTCCAGGGAAAGATTGCAACCCATGCTTACCACTGAGGGGTCCCGGAGGACAAAGGTACACCTCGGGGACTGTTCCAGATGATGGTATGTTAGAGGTCGCTTCCCACGGGGAGTATGTCCCTGTTCGCGGGTGCCAGATGAAGGAGTCAATGACCAGCCATTTGTAGGATCAAGCGATGTCTGACTGTCTAGGCAGTGTTTCTTTGCTTAGTACAGTTTTCCAAGCAGCATAAAGCAAAACTAGCAACAGCATTTCTATTGGCAAATTCTCCACTATCCCTCTCCTTAAGAACATACCTCATTCCCCCTTCCTAGAGCATACCTCATTCTCCCTCCTTGGAGCGTACCAGCCAAGGGCAGTGTTCTGCTCATTCTGGTGGTAAACAAGGTGAGGTCATGCAGAGTGAGATAATAGCAAGAGTTTGCTGCTCATGAACTCTCCATGATCCTGCTACAACTGCGTAAAAAATCCAGATAGGAAATAGACCAACTGCCATACAGGTTGTCCTCAACTTTTGACAATTAAGCCCAAAATTTCTATTGCGGCAGTTGTTGAGTTTTGCCCCATTTTACCTTTCTTGCTACAGGGTACTAAAAGCCACCAAGATGGGGAACATCCCCCATCCATGTCCCAAAAAAGACCAATCATGTTATTGCCCCATGATTGGATATTAATATGTAGGATTCAGTTCTTCTAGGGCTAAGTCAGTACCATTTTCTCAGCATCCATACAAGGAAGGCTGAAGAAAGGGGGGATGCTATCAAAATCTCCAGGATCCTGGAAGAGCTTCTTCAAGAGCAGGTGTGGAACTATCTCCTTTAAAGTAGATGGCATTACTCCCTTCCTCGGAGAGAAACTGTGAAACTGACCCAGCAAGTCCCACCCTGATTGGTTGCTCAAAGGAAGCAGGAATAGCTTGGGTCTAAGCCACACGTCAGGTGGCAGAGCTCATGCTGTTGAGAAGCCTAATCATTTCCTCTAGCAGACGTTCAAAAACTTCACTCGGTATATTAGATTCTGTCCAAGTATCATCCAGCTCTTGATTGCTGTTTGAAGCAAAAGCCTAAATAATCAATCATTCAGCAAGCCAGTGGGTGTTGCTAAAGTAGTGCTCAAGAATTCAGTCGAGTCTGTGGCAGCTGCATTAATATATGGGCTTCCTTCTATAAGAGCCTATCTAGCATTCTCTTCGATCAGTATGTTCTTCACACTTGAAAGTGCTATTTTGATTTGCACAAAGTGCTAGCATGGGTTAACTCCAGCTTGTACTTTAATTGCAAGTCAATAAAAGATTACTTTTATGAAATATAAGTGCTATATATGCTGCAGCGGGAAAGAGGACACCACCTTGCTTCCCAAGCCCGACTGGACGAAGGGCTCTCTTTCCCCGCTGCCTCTTGGCGAGGCCGGTCACCTCCTGCCCCGAGACTCACCTGTAGGGAACTGGCCAGCGCGCCTGGCTCATGCAGGCCTTTGGCCGGCCCGATAGAGGCACCAGCACCAGCAGTGGTGGCAAAAGTGGCAGCAGCAAGGGAGACCCAGTCCACAACCCCATCCCGGGACTGCAACGGACTGTCCCCGGCCCGGCTGACACCGCAGCTTCCAGCCCCCCACGATCCTGCCATCAGCTGAGTCCAGGCTGCGTGACCGGGAAGCGGGTAGGATCGAAACCTGGCCACTCCAGAGATCAGCTGTTTTCCAAGCTCTGCCGGGCGAAGGGCTTCCTTTCCCCCCTGCCTCTCCCTGAGTTGGTGGCAAGCGCGGGACTCCCCCCGAAACCGGGCAGGTGAGTGGGGATCATGGGGGTAGGACTGGGGGGTTTCTCTCCACGCTGCTCCTCTCAGCAGCCGATCCTGCGATCCCTCTGGCGCCGGACGTGCCCACTGGGGCTTGCAGTGTCACCAAGAGTTGCGGGGGAGGACTGGGGTGTCTCTCTGCGCCCCCCCTACAGCAGCCAATCCCGCGCTCCCTGTGGTGTTGGACACTCCCCCTAGGGCTGGCAGGGTCGGCAAACTGTGCACTAGGGCTCTGAGTCCTCTGGAGCAAGCAGCCAGTAACTGGGCAACAAGCCAAGGTGAACAGGCAGGTAGGCGAGGACGGCCAGGCAAGGCTGTGGAGGCAGGGGTTGAAGGGAGGGTAGGACTTGGTGGGGTCTGTGTGCTCCAACAAAACAGGAGGAGTGGGTAGTGTGTCGAACATGTGAGTCATCCTTGTCAGGGCCTCACTCACCTACCCTGCTGCTTCTTCCCCTGCATTGACTCTCACCAAAACCGCTGGTGCGTTTGAATTGTGGATGATCGGCATGCCCCTTTCCACTGCCTCTTCGGATTGGCCCAGCACTGGTGTGAAGGTTTTTTTCAGCCCATTTGGGCCGTTGGGAAGGTTATTTTCAGTCCATTGGGGCCTTTGGGTTTTTTGCTCGTGTGCAGCTGTCAATGGTTTGGCTGTTGGCTCCTCCCCTTTTCAATAAATGTTAAATAAATCCTTTAAAAATATTTTTTTTGAGAAATTTTTGTTGTAGTTTGCTCCTAGATGGGAAGCAAAGGTATATAGGAAGTGTCAGTAGTGTAGCTTTTATGATTTTTGAGATATAGTGATGAGTCAGACATGAGTGGGAAATGAATGATGAATGAATCGTTTTTCAGGTTTGTTACTATAGATAAGGGTTTATTTAGCAAATATTCAGTTTACAAGCAAAACCTTCACAGAAGATCCTGGATATACTAGTTGTGGAGCAGAATAGAAATGTGGAGGTTCAAAAAACCAATGCTGGATGAAGGGAGTTTTGAAATTTCAGTTTGATCTTGCAAGCATATTTCTTCTGTGCAGCAGAATTTCAAAATCAAATATCACTTCTTCTCAGACAGAAAAATTATCAGTTCTCTCCCTTCTGAAGAAATCTGGCAGTTATAGTAGAATTCATCCATAAATATAGCATCTACCCAATAAATTAAACCGAATTTGATGATCTTCACCTGACACTACAATGCAAATACTCAAAAGTGCTAAAAATACATTACAAATCGCAGCTAGTTATAGAATTAAAATACATGTAATCCTGCCTCGTTTTCGTTGGATTGAACTAGTGCAAGAAAAGTGGACGCTTTTAGGCTTCCAATATTGCTACTGTGAAAAAATAGCTTATAACTCTTATACATCCGGATCTTAAAGTCAGCGCCAATTTCTACCTAGGTCGACGAAGGGGCTTCCCCAGTCGCGCTCGCCCAAGCCTTGGTCCACACTTGGTTGAGGAGCAGCCGCCCAGGCTTTCCGGCTAGCAAGCGACGCTCAACTCGGCAACTGTTCTCTCGAGCATGCGCAGGAAAACTGAGCATGCGCGTTATTGCCGAGGATCCTCCGCTTGGGGTTTGGCGTCGGGCATCGGGTCAGGACTTCCCTGGTCCTCCCCACGCCTTCCCACGCAGCTGATTTCCGGTTGGCCTGTGGTCGGACTCGAGCCTGCCGAGCCCCGCTTCTCCTAAGATGGCGGATGGAGGCGACGGCGCGGAAAGGATGGCTGGAACGGGCGGCGCCGCCCCCGCGAAGCCCTCGGAGCTGGCTGGGGTGAGATTCCGCTCCTGCCCGAGGGTTCATCCCTGGCGTTTGCCCGACGGCCGCGGCAGCGCGCCTCCTTCCTAAAGGGTCCGAGCAGCTGCGCTGGATAAAAGGACCCCGAGCCCAGAAATGTCCGGGCTCCGGTGCTTTGATAAGCCCGAGTTGTTCACACCGCAGGGCTTGCTCCTCAACGTCTTGCTAGGGAGGTGATCTTTCCCTAGTTCCCGCTTCTGTTGCCTGCGATCCCCCCGAAAAAAGGTTATAATCTCTGTGTTTCGGTCAAATGGGACCGGACAGTTGCGCGCTACACAGCGCCATACATACACACATGCAGGGCAAAGCCCACTCACTCCCCTAATTGCAGAGACGTAGGGCTTTGTTTCATTTTTTAACTACGGGAGAGTTAAAATTACCAGAGTTGGATTCAGACAAATCCCACTTAGTGTAATAGAAATAGTCTCCCTGTACCTCGATAAACATGCAACAAACATTTCCAGAAGTATTTTGGCACCCTGACGGGTTATCTTAATTCTTCTTTCTTTTGCTCTTTTATATTTCAATTAGTATTTGTTAGTTTTTATCTTTCTTTTAAAATGTAATCATTTTTTAAAAACAGAAACCAATTTTTAATTGCTAAGTAATATGTTTGTAATAGTGGGAAATTTATATTGTGATAATAAACCAGAGTGGAATGATTTGATAGGATCTGAAGATTATTATCCTAAAGTAGGAAAGTATAGATTTGATGAAGCTAAAAGGCAGATTTATTTTCTGTCAGAATGAATTGTTGTCTAGGCCATAATGTTTAAACATCGGAATGTTAGTCTCAATGCATTCCTCTTGGTATTTATTTATATGTATATTTCTATGTAGCGTTCTTAATCCTAAGTGATCCTTATGTGAGTGTCAGTGACATTCTTAATCAAACTTTACAGATTTTTTTGTTAAAAGTAATGCTTACCAATTTTTGTTTTGTTTAGAGGGACTTGTGAAAATAGATTCATAAATAAAAACAAGTACGGGAACACGAAAATAAATTATAGGGTCAATATAATAGGCATGCGGTAATTTAAGTGTGAAATGTAAAACTAGGAGCTTGAAGTGAGTAAAAATAAATGTGGGGACAGCAGAGAAAATATCTAAAATGGATCAGTCTTTTGAGTAAATCAATGATTTTTAACAATGGATGTTATATAAGCAGCATTTACAGGCTCAAAAATGGTTTCACTTTTTGTAATCAAAACAAATTGCATTTCAAAAGGTTTCTTTCACTTTGGAAAAATTGCCAAACTTCAGCTGCAGTGAAATAGTGAATGCTGTGTCATGGATTTCCATTTTCAGCCCAAAGATACTAGTAGCCTAATGGTGCAGTCTGAGAATTCGATGGGTTTTGTGTAAATTATAGAGAACTTGAGAAGTAATTACTGCTTAGGTGATGTTTTGAAAGGAACTCTAGATAACAAGGAATGATGTTTGTCTGCTTGTTGACATTTAATAACTAACCATGGCAAAGCAGCTGTGTAACTGGAAAAGGAAAAGTGATACCAATAAAGGAGAATTTTGTAGCTCAGGGTTGAAATAAGGGGTCCTTGGCGCTCTCTTAGCTTGCTTGTTTTCTTGTAGACATTTCATTACCCAAACTAGATACATCATAACTCGGTAAAATGTTTATGTGTGTGTGTTTGTGTTTGTGTGTGTGTGTGTGTGTGTATGCATGTAGTTTCAGTATGTATGCAATATGTTATGAGAAACAGTTGGGTATAGTGATTAAGGTGCTGGTCTAGAAATTAGAAGACTGGTTTTCATTCTGCCTTTGGCATGAAAGCTGGCTGGATGATTTTGGACTTTGAGTCATTCTCTCAGTCCGGCCCACCTCAAAGATATGTATAAAACCTTGAGTGACCAAAGCCACAGTGAGTGGTGGAGGTCAATATCTATGGCCTATGTGGAGGTCAATATCTATGGCCTATGTGGAGGTCAATATCTATGGCCTATGTGGAGGTCAATACCTATGGCCTATCTGCTGAAGACATGACAGATGTAAGATTTGGAGTGTGAAAAGAGTAAATAGTCAACAAGATGAATTAAGATTTTTTTAAAAAGTGCGTCTGTAAAATTAATAAAAGGGGAGGCATATAATACAAGTGAATGAAATTGGTCTGATTTTGTAGAGTTGAAGAATATGTGCAGAGAAGTAAGAGTTTATGGACGAAAGGGCTAAAAGGTGTGCTAGAAATATAAACCATTAAGTAATTGTTGTGGATGTCTGTTAAAATATAGCTGCATGTTAACCAGTGAATAATGATACTGGGTTTGTGGAAAGATAAATATGATGTAGCGGGGGAAAAAAATCTAGATGACAAGAATGGATGGGTGGGAATAAAATGAGAGAGTGTAAAGAGAAGGCCATTGTATCAATAGAGGCCAAAGAATAAATAAGAATGCTGACTGGTGAGTATCTGCTTAGAAAAGAGCTATTTGTTTTGAACAGGTGGTTTTAAACATCTGCTTATTTATACGTATACATTGCATAGGAATAAGTCTGGGACTGCCCTAGAGTTACCCAAAACAGCGAGATGACAGTATATAAATTTAATTAAAAATGATGATATAGAAATATGATGAGAGGATATGAATGTGGAAGAGACTCCCCCCCCCCATTTTTTTTGCAGAGCTAAGCATGGGTCTTATAAAAAAGTGAAGTAATTTAAAGTGAAAGTAGGATGACTGCAAAAAGTCCTGCGTAGACGTATTAGAAGATAGATCAATGGTCCCAAACTCTTGAGGTGCCTGTGGCTTTCCAGGTCATTTTATGTGGCTTACATTTCCTTCACATACCGTGTTTACCCGAAAATAAGACACTTGTCTTATATTAATTTTTGCTCCCAAAGATATGCTA
>JANHFO010006652.1:225549-237784 GCA_032468095.1 Pareas carinatus | reverse complement strand
GAAGTGTGATATTTTTAATTCTAAAACATTTTCAATAACACTGAACAACAAACATTTTGCTTCCTGAACACTTTTGGGTGCATCTTAAGAGTTTTTAGCTTCTAATCATGAAAATAACTTGTAATTTAACCAATCACATACATTCTTATAGAAATCTTGTTTTTACACAATGGCAATGTATACCCTTCAAAATCTGTTGACTATGTTGTACACATGAAAAAAAAATGAAGACATGGAGCTGCTGTTGAAGCACACCAAGTACAATTGGAATATCTTTGGAGACCTGCTGCTTGGCATGCAACTTGAATATGCAAACTAGTGTTGTTTCATATGGGAATGGGATAGTCATGCAAGAGTCACATTACATTAAAAAGAAGTGGCCACTCTGAAAGGATTTGTTTCCAGGATAGAAAAACCTGCACATGAACTAATTGTTTACTCAACAAAGATATTTTTCCTCTGCTTCACATAAAACTCAGACCGATGAAAATTGTTGTGAAAGCGAAATACAAAGATGAAAGTTTTTGTTATCTGATACAGATGTTTCCAAGAATAACTGAAGCCAAGATTAAGGAAGACCTTTTTTGTTGGTCCACAGATCAGATACATCATGAATGGCAAGCAGTTTGAGGACCTGTTAGTGTGGCCAAAGAAAATCACCTGGAAAGCATTCAAGAATATTGTTGAGAATGTTTTTGGCAATTGTAGAGCACATTACATTCAGCTGGTTGACAAATCTCTTACAGCATACAAGACCATGAAATGGAACATATCATTGAAAGACTCATTTTCTGCATTCACACTTGGATTTCTTTCCTGAAAATCTCGATACAATCACCGACAAATGTGGTGAAAGGCATAGTATCACCAGGACATTGATACGATGGAAAAATAGTATCAGGGCAACTGGAATTCATCAATGCTGCCTGAGTATTGTTGGCCATTACAGTGAGATGCATTGGACACTAAGTACAAATCAGTACAAATCAGCAGCAAAACACTTTTAGCCCTGTGGAATTGAAATGAAACGAAACCTTTATTGTCATTGTACAACATGTGTACAATGAGATTCTCTCTCTTTGTGCACTCCCCCCCCCCAACACATGCAGATGCCACATTGTTACATTATTGTTTTTCATTCAGGAGTCTGACAGCCCACGGATAAAAACTGTTCCTCAGCCTGTTTGTGCGGCTGCCTATGCTTCCGTATCTCCTGCCCGATGGTAGGGGAGTAAAGAAGGGCTCGCCTCGAGAGAGAAAAAAACAGGTGGGCAGCTGTACTGCTGGCCCTATTTTTCCCGATTTGCCTGCTCCCATCATTGACACTGCTGCAAGTCTCTAGTACAATTTTAGAGTGAGAAGAAATGGCCCACTGCCTATGGCTGTATCCTAAAGTGTTGGGAGAACTCAGGTAATGCAGCCCATCCCTTCAGCATGCCCCATTTAGATTTAGAGCTGTTTTTCTCATCTTAAAACAAAGCAGTTAAAAACATTAGTGATAGTGAGAGCTGGTCTGAACTGCAGTGGCACCTTGAATGCAAGACTAGGAGTATAGTTATTCCTTGGCCACTCCACTGAGGCCCAGAGAACTCCATAATTTCTAGACGAAGTTCTGTGGGTGTGTAAGTGAGTGACATTTTTCTTTTTCTCTCTATCCATTGCCCAGTTTTTAATTTTATATCTCTGGAGGAGTGCTTGAATTACCATTGAGCGAGGCAATTTGGCAATTAAAAAGCAACTCATAGCTAAGTCTTTTGTTGCAGCTTTCTTAAAAGTAGCTATCAAGGAAATTACCCAGAAATTTATGTTGTGATGCATTTGATCAATGAAAACAAGGTCTTCCTGCTTCCTTGTACGCCATTGTAAATAACATTCTTATGTTCTATTAACTCATAATAGAAAGTTTTTCCTTAGTTCGAAGTTGGTTCTCTCCTTGATTAGTTTCTCTCCGTTGCTTCTTGTCTTGCCTGTCATGATATACACTTCTTTACAAAATAAATACAACACTCCTTAACAGGATTTGTCCAGAGTAATATTGCAAATGCTGTAGGACTGTAATCCAACTGCTTATTCGTGCTACCAAAACAAATTACTGGTAAGAAATTCAAAATTTTCTGCAAAGAAAGTGTTTTGGATCCTGACAGGTGAAATGAACTAGGATGATGGAGGTGGAGATCAGATTAATGCAGAGCTCAATCCTTCTGTTTAATGCTAAATTATCAACTTAACTTGAAACCCTGAATCCCCCATGTATTCTGTTAATTACAATTTGAAAATACCAGATGGCAATTGATTTTTTTTTCTGCATGGCAGACTGTATTTATTTAATCAAATGTGAGCTTTCTTTCTGTTAAAGGTAATTTGAAATTGAGCTAAATTTGTGGGAATAACAGCCTTTTCTTTGAAGGTGACTCGCGACATATTAAAGAGAAAATACTATTTTTCCCGTAAATGCTGTAGTTATAGTATAGTTGTGTAACATTTCAAATGATTAGATTCAAGGGTTTTATGTTGTTATTTCACAACAATCATGTTAAATGTTGATGTCCCGGCTAATGAAAAGCACTATCAAACACATGTCTGAATTGAGAAGGTAAAAAGTAACTTCTTCACAGTAAATATTGATTTATTTTATTCATGTATATTTAATGGCCTACTGTTATATTATTTCCTTCATTTTTCACTCACTACATTTTTTGTAAATAAACTTCTATCTTGACTATAAAAAAGTGTGTCGCCTGGCAACTGCCTGCTAAGGCCTCTAGTTTGCAACTGAAAGGGGAAATGGTAGTAGTTCACTCCATTCTGTACTCTGGCAAAAGCCAGGTGCCTTGTCTCTTAAAAAAAGTCTGACATATTTTTGTATCTATCTGTGGAAAGTCTTCAGTATAGCAGTTATTAGCCCTTGGGCTAATGAGCAAGTTCTCACATAGTCTTCATGGTGATTTGAGTTTGGGACTCAAATCACCATGATTAATAGATTAATTTCTTAACTGAATGAATAGAAGATGCACATAAGAAAAGAGGATAGAGAGATCGTTTGGAACAGAGTGCCATGAAGGTTTACACAATTATACAAAGGGAAGAATGAAAAAGGATGCTTTTCAGGATGCTGACCTAAGAAAGATTGTGGATAAGAAAAAAGCGCATATAAAAATGAAAAATATATTTTGTAATGAATTATACTGTGATACCTCGGTGCACATCATTAATTGGATTCGGGATGTCCAATGAATACCAAAAATGATACCAAATACATTTTCCCCATAAGGAATAATGTAGTGAGTTACCAGCTGGCTGAAACAGACAAGTTCCAGCTTGTGCGTTGAATACCGGACAAGCGAAGAAAATCTAATTTTCAAAATTTTCACATCAAAATGCGTTTACCAAATTCAATGAGTTTCAAAGGAGTTGAGTACCAAGGTACCACTGTATAGATAAAAACCCAATTGCAAAGAATGTAGTCACAAGGAACAATTATGTTTAATAAAGGCAGAGGAAATATAAAGTGGTTTGAGATGGAAACAAATACCGTAATTGGTTTGGAAGTTGGTAAAGGTGACCAAAAATTTTGAGCTTCCAGCGGAGTGAATGGAATGAAAAAATAAAACTGATGAAATAATTCAGATGAAACTGAAGTTAAAGAGTTTTAGAATAGCTTTTTAGAGATATATGGGAATTATAATGATAAGGTCAGATTGGAATTAAAAGAAATTTGGTATGTTTTCCCTGTTTTATTCTGGTACATCTAGTCTAAATTATACTAATTTGCCATCCATTTCAAGGCATTAGAAATCTGTGCTGTCAGTCCTCTCAGCACAAACCTGAGGGGTTTCAAAGACAGAGAAAGGAGTTTCAGTTTGTCTATTTCTGCTTTACACATTTTGTTAAAAAGCTGCATTTAGATTTTGGTAAAGTATTTATTCAGCTGCATTTTTATTTTCTACAAGTTTTGTGATATAGTTTCCTTTATTTCTATTGTTGTTATAGTAACTATCCTTTTGGACTTCGTTCCTAAAATGTATAACTCCAAAATGTGCTTTTCTCCCTATTTACACATACTTATATCATAATTTTTGATACGTGAAATACTGATGCTCAGGTAGTAACATTGTGTTCTGTTGGGTTTTTTTTGCAGTGGTGGGATGAGAAACTTGATTTTCATGCTGCCTTTCTTCAACATTTGGCTAAAGTGGTTCCAAGCATATATTGTGATGAAATGGACCCTCTATCACAGAAAGAGGAGGAAATGGCTCAAGGAATGATTCTTCATCCTTTGGAGTGGCATTTATTTGGAGAAGATCCAGACACCTGTCTAGAAAAGCTAAGGCAGATTGGCACCTCTCCGCTATGTGGGAAAGTATTTAAAGGAGGAGAGACAACATATTCTTGCAGGTGTGTAGCAATACTCCTACCTTTCAATGTTTCTTTGAATGATGTGATCTAATGTATAGTTGTCGATCCAGGTTTGGTGCTGTGCATCTTTCTAAACCACATATATTTTCGGGGTGGGTTAGGGCTAAGGTTAGTAGGATAGTAAGATGTTATGTGAGAAAGTAAGTTTTGTTACTAATCCAAAACAAACATCATGTTCTGGAACTTCTATTGAGCTGTTTTGAACTGGTCACAGTTGCAGCTCATCAGAAGAAAA
The DNA here is from genome assembly GCA_032468095.1 of Pareas carinatus. Classification (NCBI taxonomy): domain Eukaryota; kingdom Metazoa; phylum Chordata; class Lepidosauria; order Squamata; family Pareidae; genus Pareas; species Pareas carinatus. Next base: position 233,133 of record JANHFO010006652.1, on the reverse strand, counting down.
CATGGATCATTTTGTTTGTTTGGGATTTTATTTGAAACAAAATAGGCAAGGACCAAGAGTGGTTTTAGGAGATGAGTAGAACTAGGCAATTTCAGGGCTCCCCTTCTCTCCCCTCCTTCACATAGTCTCTGCACCAGCCTGACAAGTCCACAATATTCTCTGTGCCCTTCTCTCCCCCTCTCTCTCCCCTCCACAGCCTACTTGATATCCTACTAGCCAGCATGCTCTTTGATATTCCCAGCACTTTCCCTTCTTTCCTTCAGCTACCAATATTCCTGTGTGACATATCCTTCCAGTTTATCCACATCTTAATTTTCTTAGAGCTATTCCTTTCCTTCTTCCCAAGCCACTGCTACCAGTTCTCCCATATCTGAGGAAACCTATCAGCCTTAGATTTTCGCACTTACATCTCCCTCAACATCAGTGTATTATGCAATGCATAAATGTAAGATCATGCACTTAGGGAAAAAGAATCCTCTGGCAGGGTACAGTATTGGGGGTACAGTGTTAGAACAACAGAAGAAAAGGATTTAGGTGTGTTTATAGCAAATGACTAAAATGAATAAACATTTTACGTACGGCTTGGCAGTTGTGAAGGCAAACAAAATTCTGAGATGCATCACTAGGGGAATCACCTGCAGGAAAAAGGAGATCCTAACCCCACTATATAGGATTTTAGTCAGACCCCATTTGGAATCCTGTGTTGAGTTCCGAAGACCTCTCTTAAAAAAAGATATTGATAAGATTGAAGGAATTCAGAGACAGGCAATAAAAATGGTACATGGTCTCTCTCTTATCGAGAGAGATTGGAGGAACTGAATACTTAACAGCCTAGAGGACAGAAAGGAAAGGGGGACATGACTGAAACCTTTCAATATGTCAAATGTGTGAATTAGGTTATAGAAGGCAGTATTTTCAATATTAAAACAAAAATTAAGAACACGTGAACATAACCTCAAACTGACAGGAGGGAAGTTCAAAAGTAACATTAGAAACTATTACTTTACAGAAAGAGTAGTAGAAGATTGGAACCAGCTTTCAACAGAGATAATGGATAAGTCATTAGTAACAGAGTTTAAACATATATCCATCATCTGACAAAAATTAAAAATAAATAAAATTAAAAAATAATTTTACATAAATAAATAGGGAGATACTCGATAGACCACTAGGTGTTTTTCTGCTATCAGTTTTTTCTGTTTCTATTCCTTCTACTCGTAAAAAAATCCATTTTAGTTCATATCTAGGAAAAAACACAATCTTGTACTATGTTTGGATTAAAACATTGGAAACATGCATGATTCAGTTCAGACACTGATCACCTAGAACACATATGTCAGACAGGCGGCCCACAGGCCTGTATCTGGCCCATGGGCCGGACATGGCGGCAAGCGGGGCACTCCCTGGAAGTGGGGACGATGGTGCAGGTAGGGGGTCTTCGGTGATGAGGGGGAATCAGGGGCCGCCATGGAAGTCTGCAGTGGGGTCTGGGGCGGTCCATGGAAGATGCCCTTGGGGATCACGGGGATTGGTGGAGGTTTCCAGAGGTGGGAGATGGGGGGATGGGCTGCGGTGGCAGCTGGCCCACAGCAGCAGTGAGTCTGACACCCCTGACCTAGAACCTATTTCATACTCAGGTTGGCTTGTGCAAAAAAAAAGCATTTTGCCGACCACTTATAGTAAGCAATTCTGACTTATGTGTGAATGCTTCCACTCTGTTCAATTAACACCTCTGGAATTTGGAAGTTTGGTAGGCTTTTGAGAAATAAATGCTTACAATACAGCACTAATTTCTTATTTTTGTGGCAGGGATTGTGCGATTGATCCAACTTGTGTACTTTGCATGGATTGCTTCCAGAACAGTATTCATGTAAATCATCGTTACAAGGTAAGGAAATGTGTGCTTTGGAGTGATATCTATTAATGTAGTGTGCCGTAACATAAACGAGCATTTATGAGAATTTGAATGTGTTTTTTAAGTATTGAAGGTAAATTACAGTACATGAAAATCAATTTATGCTATGTGGTAGAATGCTTAATGAGCACATCAATTCAGACAGTCATGAATTACTAGGCAGAATAGAAAAACTGACTATATATTTCATAAACTTACTTTCAAGTTCATTAGGATGAAAAAATAACAAGGGGATTAATTTATAATTGTCAGCTGCTTAAGTAATAGATAATCTCAGAAAAAAAGGTCAGATTTCCCTATCGAATATTCAGGATTTTACTGGCAACAAAAATTATTTAATTTAAAGGTCACATAACAGAGAGGGGAGCCTACTTTTGCTTAAGAGAGAAAGAAACTCAGGAAAGACACCCTAATGAATCAGGCAGTTAAAAGTTATGGCAAAAGAAATATTCTGTTAATGTAGCCTTACAATTAAGTAGAATTAGTTCATCTGATCATGTTTCCTGTCTAGTTTAATTTTTAATTGGTTGACATCAATTGTGCAAGTCTGAAAATATAAATCTTCAGCCATCACTTTTAACTGCCTGATTCATAAAAGTCCTAAGTTTCTTTCTCTGACCATTAAGCAACTGCAGACTCCTGCCCTCTTGTTTGTTTGCTAGGCAGCATCTTGTTCCCTCATCCTTCTTGGTCATTTTCACTTACCGTTACAAGAGGAGAGCACAGACAAATTTGTGTATAGTTGTTATTCACGTAATGTAACATTGCTATGATATATGCCAGTGATAGCGAACCTTTTAGAGACCGAGTGCCCAAACAGCAGCCCAAAAGCCACTTATTTATCACAAAGTGACAACACAACAACACGTGCCCCCCATCGTCATCAGTGACCTCCTATGACTCCTGCAGCCGTTGGTGCCCCCTGTGGCCATCAGCAATCCCTCCCATGGACATCGACAACCCCCCGATGCCCCCCACAGGCCTCCCAGCAGTCTCCTCCAGCTTCTGCAGCCCACTGTGAGCTATGCTTTCCTCCAACCTAGCTCCTCTCCTCTCTCACCCTCTCCATAGACTCCATGCCACATTTAAGCCACCCGCCTTACCCCAGACAGGAGAGAAAGGACGTGCTCCCATTGGGTTGCTGAGCATGGGGTGGGTGTGATGTTAGAAATGTCCTCAGGCATGCGTGGAGAGGGGGAGGAGAGTCCCACATCCTTCTGGCTTTCTAGTAAAGAAATCTGTGCTGAGGTGATGGCACGTGTGCCCACAGAGAGGGCTCTGAGTGCCACCACTGGTATATGCTGTACCATTGTTCTGCATTATTTCCAAAATGAATTACAGGTAGTTCTCGACTTACAATCACAATTGAGCCCATCATTTCTGTTGCTAAGTGAGAAATTTGTTCAGTGAATTTTGCCCCGTTTTATGACTTTCTTGTCACAATTGTGAAGTGAATCACTGTTGTTAAGTGAATCTGGCTTTCCCAATGACTTTGCTTGTCAAACTGTCACAAAAGGGGATCTCATGACCCCGGAAGACTGCAACCGTCATAAACAGAAGCCAGTTCTCAAGCATTCAAATGTAAATCACATAACTATGAGGATGCTGCAATAGTCCTGTGAAAAATGATCATAAGTCACTTGTTTCAGCACTGATCAGTCACTAAATGAACTGATGTAAGTTGAGGACTCCCTGTAATAGTTCCAAACATCCCATTGTCTCCTCTGTTCTTAATTATTTTAGATGCATACTTCCACTGGAGGAGGATTTTGCGACTGTGGGGATACAGAAGCGTGGAAGACTGGACCAGTATGTACAAAACACGAGCTCGGAGGAGGAGATAATGCTGAAGAGGTATTGCTTTGTAATAAATTGAAAAAAGAAATATTACTGTATACAGAACCATTCTTATTTACGTACTTTTGTAAGCTAAGGCATGCTTACAAAATGGAACGTCTTTTGTATCATAACTTTCAATGTTTGTGTTCCATTCCAATATGAACATTTTTACAGAGATGCCACCGTGTCACCAGAAAGTCTTTTAGAGTATTAAGAACTTCTTCAGATTTTATAATTTTATAAAAAGTGGATCCTAAGGAAATGTTTATCACAACTTCAACAATTTTTTTGAACAAGAGAATCCCCACTAGTTCTTCCCTGGATTTAAAATAATCATGTTGGACTTTGACCAGCTAATGATATATTGAAAGAATGCCATGATTCCAATGTATTCATGATATTCTAAGTAGTTCTCCTAGGGTGGTCCTCTTCCAAATAATGAAACTCCCATCCCAGGCTAGCTTAATCAGAGAGACTGGTAGGTGTTTCTTATATAGATAATTCTCATTTAATAACCTCTCATTCAGTGATTGTTTGAAGTTACAATAATGCTGGGCAAGGAATATTCATGACAGATCCTCATAGTTTTGGCTATCACAATGTCCCTATTGATTGTGATTTGGGTGACCGATTCATGGCTATAACATCACAGCATTCCATGATCATGTGATCATCATTTTCAACCTTTACTGCTGACTTCCACTGAGCAAAGTCAATGGGGAAACCATTAGAAGATCACAAATGGTGATTATATGACTATGGGACACTGTGACCACATGGGATTATCCTAACAAAGGTAAGCAGGACTGCTAGAATGGTCATCATAGGTTCCAGTCATGTGGCATTGTGTCTTACAACCACATCACTTAACAAAGGAATTCCAGGTCCTGGTTGCTATCTATAAGATTGGGACTCCCTATCTATATTTTGTATCTTTAAAAGGAAGATAAATAGATAGTAGAAAGCAGCTTCATAGAGAGTTAAGACATTGCTAACAACTGTCTTGGATTTCAGTTGGAATTTTTCAATGATTTTGGATCCAGTTTGGTTACAGTATTTAAGGCATCAGATTAGAAACCAAGAGTTTGTGAATTCTAGTCTTGCCTTAGGCACGTAGCCAGCTGGGTGACCTTAGTCTAGTCACTTTCTCCCAATCCTAGAAAGGAAGCAATGGCAAATCACTTCAGAAAAACTTGGCCAGGAAAACTGCAGGAGTAGTCCTAGCAGTCACCAGAAGTCGATTGGTAAGAGAGAGAATGAAAGAGATATTTCTTATTGAACAATTGCTACTGTAAGATACTTCTTTCAATAGTTAGCAGTGAAACTGTCTGCAACACAGCTTATGCTTGTTTATTATCTATACTGTGGAACTAACATGGTTATATTTAATATTTTTTGTAGAATTTGGAATGCCAGTTGAATGAAGAAGTAATAGCACAAGCAAGGAAAATCTTTCCTTCAGTTATAAAATATATTGTTGATATGACTGTTTGGGAAGAGGAGAAAGAACTGCCTTCAGAGCTTATGATTACGTAAGTAATTTGTTAGAGTTGGCTTCTAAGTGTCTTACCTGTCTCCATTCCAAGTAGTTTAGTAGTAAAGTAATAAACAGTGACAATAATGCATCTTTCAATCAGGATTAAGCAAGAACTTTGAATAACTTAGCAAGGAAAAGCAGATAATGAGTAGGAGTAGAGAATTATATAGAATTACCCAGATAATTTAAATATCTTGAAATTCTCATCCTGCAAGTAAAATGATTTCCTGTCTTCATACTCTGTTACAGATTAGCCTAGCGGATAGTAGATTTTTTCTTGCAATTGTCAAGGCAAGCTACTTAAATGTCTTTCTATATTTAAGGCTTCATAGTAGCATAGAGATTGCTTAACTTTGAATTTGCCATCCTTCTGATTGTACTTTGCTCAAGCTATATGTTAATTTTTTTTGACTTTTTAAGATTTATAATGACTACAGTGATCATATTTTTGACATTTCACCTCTATTGGAGAAAGAAATTTTCAAACAGTAGTAAAAGAGAAAGACTCCATTTAGTTGAACTCAACTAGAGGAAGAGGCTTCTTTTCACAATGGGGCAGTTATGTTCATGGATTTCAGTCCTTATTGAGTTCATACCACTCAATAAAGCTCATTCCATCAGATCAGCCACTATATTCACAATATCTATCATGAAACAAATCTATAAACAATTGTGGATCTAGTTGCTAGTTGCTTGTGCCTGATATAAACTGAATCAGACATTAGCCCAAAAGAGAAGAGTAAAGGAAAGAGAGTAATAAAAAAGTTACTCGATCCTTGCTTTCCAAGTTGCTGAAAGAGATGTTTTCCACATTGCATAGAACCGGGTGCTAAATAAGAAGAAACTTCCTATATAATTGAATCAAGGGTTCTTTAATATAATTGGGAATGTTTTTGAAAGCATGTATTGATAATGATGAATTTTTTAGTTTAGCTGTCTTTACTATACATTTATTTTTAACCTATTCTATTCCTCTGGCCAACTTGAATTTTGAAGTTATTTCAGTTTTTCTCTTGGGTCATCATTCATCTTTTTGGGGTTTTTTTACAGCAGAGAAAAGTCAGACCAACACTATTGTGTCCTTTTCAATGATGAGCATCATTCTTATGATCATGTTATCTACAGTCTACAAAGAACTCTTAGGTGTGACCTTGGAGAAGCCCAGTTATATACTACTGCTATAGATAAAGAGGTTAGTAGTATACAAAATTTCTGAAACAAGTGTGTGTATTCCAGTCATTGTGCTGCTGTGGTATCCAGCCTGATGCAGGGAGAAATGGAAGAAGGACGTTGCCATTTTTTTTGTAAATGCTGAGATGGTTTTGCTTTTGATAGAGCTTGGCTGCACAGTTCTCTCTTGCACAGATTGGTGTAAGATACTTGCAGTGTGCATTATTTGATTGTGAGTTGTCAGTATAATCAACATCCTATAAAGGAATGAATTATGGTAAATTTGGTTATAGAGTTACAGTTTTCAGAACGATGGGTTTTCTTTTAAATCAATTGACATTTTAAATTGTTATTGTTCTAGCAGGATTAATTATTCTAGAAATTTAGTGAATGAACAGAGCTGGTTACTTTTTTGTTCCCATTCCAAATTCTTCTCTCATTTTATATTAGGGTGAAAGATGAATTTGTATTTTAGGAAGAAATTATGATGTCACCAGGAGTTTAGCTCAGTTTGACTTTGGTCTGGAAATTCTAACGTTTAGAATGCCTTTTGTGCCAGTATGCATTTTAAATCTGGGCTTTTAAAAATATTTAAGGAATTTATTTCTGAAGAATCATTTCATGTTTACAGTTCAAATCTAAATCATTTTTCTTGAGGTTCTTGTTACATTATTCCAACCCATCAGATACGGTACCAGAGGAGGATATTCTTTTTAGCAACAGATCACAGTTTTAGAATTTCTCCTTCAGAGAAGCACATTTAATTCTAAATTACAAAGTTTTGTAATTCTAGGTAAAGATCTTTATATTCTTATAAGCCTTTAAAGATTTTTGCATTTTTAGCTTTGTTTTATATTGACCCAGCCATCTTCCAAGAAGTGCTTTTGGATGATGCATGCTCACATAAGGGTTAATGAGATAAATAGTTTGTCTGCCATTTCTTCCTCAGAAGTTCCCTGTGGGTGGTGCATTTTCATCATATTTGGGGTAAAAATTCAAGGATTGCGTTATCTGTAGATGGGCCTATGTGCAGATATATGATAGTGCAGTGATGGCGAACCTTTTAGAGACCGAGTGCCCAAACTGCAACCCAAAAGCCACTTATTTATCGCAAAGTGCCAAC
>JANHFO010006652.1:213777-225449 GCA_032468095.1 Pareas carinatus | reverse complement strand
GGCTCATTTGTGCCAAAAAAAAAGGGAAACGAGATCATCCAGATTTCATTTTCATTTCCTAGAGAGAGAAGCAACACATTTTTGCATAAACGTTTCCCACTATTCACATATACAATAGTTCAGCAATTTCTGAATTGCACTGTTTCGCTTTCAAAATATATATACATGTTTTACATTTCTTACATTTTTAATTTTTCCATGAAGTAACTTCTGAAGATCATTCATCAGCTTCTTGCGTTTTTCCTTGTCACAGTTTTTTCTACAATTGCACCCAAGGGGTAAACCAATAGTTTATTAATTTCATTTTGGCAGTAAAACTATTCTGATTATCTGTTAGCACTCTTAAACTTGTAATATTAAATGTTATCAGCACAAATGTATTTGCAGTAGCACATAGAGTAGATCAACTAGGTACACAATAGTATCACTGAATAATTTATGAGTTGAGCCTTTTGGGCATCAATTATCTGCTTCTCTGAGATTTTCTTTATAATACGTAAACATCTATGCATCCATCCATCCTAAGAGCCAACATTACTACTTTATTTATCACATCCAAACATCAACAAAGTCCTTGATTTTGCAAAGTGCTTAAAGACTGTTCAAAAAGATCATCTTTGCCCAAGGACTAAGTACACTTCTGCACAGAACAAAAACAGACATTAAATTATTGAAAATACAATTGTAGTAAGTATGATTACCGCCGTAGAGTTTCCCAAATCTGTTTTCCTTTAATAACTATGTCATAATTGGTCTTGTCATTCAGCTGACGGTTTTGTTTTAGCTCCTTCTTTTTCTTCTTGATGTCACCCCACTTGGGCTTTTTAGGTTGTGAGCCTAGTGATACAAAAATAAATAAAATAAAATGTAGTTTTTAGCGAAGGCTAATATGTAATGAATGCCATCTGTACTAATTAATACTGCACCAAATGTTTAAAGTTATGTTTCTGAGTTCTCATCCAAGATCTTCTCAAACTAATTTTTGTACAGTTTGTCCTAATTATAATTTCAGCAATGGCAGGTCTTGAAGAAACAACTAACTTTTAATTGAGGCAATCTTCTGCTAAAACTTGCATGAACTGGCCAATGTTGAATCAAAGCATGAGTCTGTCCAGTCCAGTGATGGCGAACCTTTTAGAGACTGAGTGCCCAAACTGCAACCCAAAAGCCACTTATTTATCGCAAAGTGCCAACACAGCAACACACACCCCCATGGCTATCAATGATCCCCCTGTGCCCTCCTGCCCAGCCTGTGGCCTACATGAGCTCACCGTGGGCTTTCTGGTGGTCTACCCCAACTTCTGTGGCCCCTTTTGGGTTATGCTGCCCTTCAATCTAGCTCCTCTCCTCTCTCAGCTTTGCCAGAGACTCTGCGTTCCATTTGAGCTGCCCGTTTTACTTCAGATGGGAGGAAGGAAGTGCTCCCATTGGGCTGCTGGGCAGAGGGGTGGGTGATGTTAGAAATGTTCTCAGTCGCATATGGAGAGGGGGAGGCGAGCCTCGCATCCCTCTGGCTTTCTAGTAAAGAAATCTGTGCTGAGGCGATGGCGCACGTGCCCACGGAAAGGGCTCTGAGTGCCACCTCTGGCACAGGTTCGCCATCACTGTGATCACCACTGTGATAGTGCAAAGTCCACTGATTCAGGAATGAAGTGGCAACTCTAGAATGTCTCATTCCTCTTCTGGATTATGCCTTATCTCCTTCAGACAATGCCATTATGGAGATTGTTTGGTGTTAATAGACATAAATGCTCCAAACTTTGGAATGGAATAATTCAGAGAAGGAACAGAGGAATTAATGGACCATGAAGTAAGAATATTTTTAAAATCCTGTGAATATCCAGGCCATATGCTAATTTCTGACAGTAAATTTATTCCTTTAATATAGCTACATAATGGCACTATCTTTGTAATAATTTTAATGTTATTTGTCAGTTTTAAAAGTCACAGATGTTGATGTGTATCTAACAAAGGCTAATTCAAATTAAAATTATAATACAAAATGACTGAATATTTGTATCACTTCCATTTAAATCAGTCTGAAAGCTAGTTAATTGTTTTCCATCTTGATCTTGTCCTTTGTTTGCACACTGTAATAACATTATTCTCTATTTTATTTCAATTAAAAAAAATTATGCAGGGTCGGAAGGCTGTTAAGAAGGGGTCATATGTTGTTTGTCAAGAGGCAAAAGAGAAGATTAAGGTAATACAATTTTTAAAATGTATAGCAATAATACTGTGCTGTACATTTATGAAAATAAATTCATAGAGATGGTTTTCCTGGATTTTAACCATATATTTTTATTTGGTCATCTTTGAGCAACAGAATACTTACTGAATTCTCATTCAAATTTTAAATATTCTTATTTTCTAGAAGCATTCAAATAATGTTTCCCAAGGTCCCCTTAATGTGATGGTTCTTCATGCAGATGTCATGTCTCATCAGAAATTTGCTTTGCGTCTTGGTTCTTGGTTAAATAAACTTATGAGCTACTCAAGTAAGTATCCTAGATTATTTTATCTTGTGCATTGATTGCAAAATACTGATCAAGAGCTTCCTTATTTTTGACAAGTATTTCCCTTGTTTATAAAACTAGTTTAAATAATTCTATTCTTCTATTTTCCTGCTACTGCTGGACTACCATTCTTTAGAACAGTAATGCAAAATTTCTCCTGCCTTGAGAGCCACACTAAACTTTACACAGCTTGCCAAGGGTCACCTTCTAAATTGCATTTTTTATTTTTGGCTTGGTTTTTAAGGGACAGAATTATGTCTTAATTGTTTGGACATCGTTTTCTTTTATCCTCATCCTCACATAAAGTCAGATTAAATCTTGGGGCTCTGTTCACTTGGTTTGGGTAAAATTCTTCAGGAACTCTTGTATCATTTTTTTTCAAAGGAATTGCATTGTGTCATTGATTATTGCTGCAAAATGATTACAGAAGTAAACAGGAAAGTGATTGCATGAAGTTACTCAGTGTGGGAGCAAGAACATTTTCAAATATCAAATGTGAAGATTTTTTGTGTGGTATTTTTCTTAAGAATTTCAGTTAAGTCCTTCAGTAATCTAAACTTTCATATTACATGTTCTTCTTTTAGGCGATTTTCGTCAGATATTCTGTAAAATATGCTTAAAAGAAGAAGCTGATTCAGGGAAACCTTGTCTGATAAGCACACTGATGCTGTGGGATGCAAAACTTTATAAAGGTAAGTTGAATCCTGGGGAAACAACTGTGGGACAGAGCTAATCCCAACTGAGAATTTTCTAGAAGTATCTGATAGGCCCCAGAAGAAATAAAGTAGCTGTTACAGTCAAAGAAAGGAAAATAATACAGGATCCTTAACTTCTTGTTTTATTCATTGTGCCAAATAGATTTGCTTGTGAGAGGTACATTGTTCCTTTAATTTAATCCTTTTAGGCATTGTCATGAAGTTAGTGACAAGGCTAGGCAGAACATATAGCAATAATAAATAAAAATAGTATTTATTACCTTGTATAGTCCAACATAAACCTAACCTATTAATTAATGAAGTGCCTTTTCATTTAGTGAATATGTTTTATACTCTGTTTCCAGACACATTCTTATTTATCTAATTTATTTAGCATCTGTCTGGAAAACATAAGATAGTAATCTTATATTTCGTAGATTCCTGTCTCTTTTCTATTATATTTTTATTTTGCTCTCTTGCTGTATTTTTGGTTTCTATTTCATTCTTTGTTCTTACAGCTCCAGTTAGCTGTAAAAAATTTTCCATCACTTCACATTTATCTTTCCTTTTCTTTGTATTTCTGTAATGGACCCTGTACTGTTATTTCATTTGCATCTGGCAACAACTTAATTCACCTGTTTAAAATCACTTCTACATTCTAATTTTGGTCTACTTTACCAATTCACTCTTTTTAATCTATATCTTTCTTGAACCTTAAACGTCTGTCTCTGTTCTACTACTGTCAAGGTCCCAGACACTTCCTGTTGGGATGATATTCTGCCATTTCTTTCCTGCTCTTGGTCACAGCTTAAGAGTCTTGGCAACCTTCAGCCTTGCCATGCTGGCTTTGGTGCTAGCCTGTCTCCTAGAGCAGGGGTCCCCAACCCCCAGGCTGCGGCCCACGACTGGACTGTGACCTGTTTCCAACCGGGCTGCGGAAGCAGTGGGCGAGTACTCCCACGCTCAGCTCTACTTGCACAAGCAACAGGTGAGCACTCGTGCGCAGCTCCACCATGCAAATCTCCACTTTTGGGAGTCATGGGTGAATTTGCGGGTGCAGCTCCACTGTGCAAGGTTCCATTTGCGCAAGCACAGGCACCTGCCTAACACAAAACCATTTCCTCTCCTCCCGCTGGTCTGCCAAGACGGAAAGGTTGGGGACCACTGTACTAGCTTCTCCCCTGTGCTCTCTTTACTGTTCAGTTGTGTGCACAGTTGGAAGGTTGCTGGCTCCTTGTTATGGAAGGGAGAGGGGCAGAAGAAAGCAAAGATTAATTATCCCTTCTTCTGCTCTTCTTTCTTTCCTGCTGTCTCATTGTCTCTTGGGACACAGCTTGAGCCTTTTGCTTCTCCATGGCCTTCATGAGATCGCTCTCTGTGAGACTTTTCTTGACATCGTCTGCAGGTATACTTGAGTGGTGTCCATCTTCCCCTCAGTTATCTTGAGCAGCCTCCCTGCTGGTTCTCAGAACTGCTCTCCCCAGTCCAGTATCTGCTGTATTCACAAGATCATTATAGGCTACTCAAATAGGCATTGCTAGCCTTTCCTTTGCTTTGAAGTCTTCTTTGTCCTACTTCTTGTCTTTTCCAGATATTTCTGAGGCTTTCACTCATTCTCCTTCTTCCTATTTCTTTCTTTGGGAGAGGAGTATTTCCACCACAATTGCTGGACCCTCAATTACTGATAGCTTCTCTCTTTTAAGATAGTTTGGTCTTTTCTTTAAGATCTGGTTTCTCCACTTACATAGGTTACACATGCCAGCGTGATATCCTTTTAGCTAAGGTTATTCCCTGAGATGATTCGTACTTTAATAGCAGTTTAGTATTTTCTCTTAGATAGGTTTTCCATTTTTATTTAAGCATTGTACTTACTAAAGATCTATTAATTTGTAATTAGATGTTTCTGAATGAAAAAATATTATGAATTTTTCTAGGAGCAAGGAAGATCTTACATGAACTAATCTTCAGTACTTTTTTTATGGAAATGGAGTATAAAAAACATTTTGCTATGGAATTTGTTAAGGTAATTTATCTACTATTATCTTTCACCTTAAAGTTTTTCTTCATATTTAAATTGTTACTTCATCAGTAAAAATGACAATTTGCGTTTTGAGAGCTGTAATAGAAAAATAAGGCTTTAATCATTGTATTTTGTAAGAAGTTATAATGCGGAGGTGCACAACCAGAAGTCCAAGAAGCATATGTGCTGTTACATACCTTGGTGCAGATTACAAAACTACTGCTTTATTTTAATCTATCTACTGCTTTATCTTAATTTTTAAAATGAAAGCATGATAAAATGACTAACTGTGGATTGAATTATATTAATCATATTAATTCAAGGGAACTTTAAACACAGACAAATAAAATTTAATCAAAATAAATCTTTATCCATTAGATTCTCATTCACTTTGCTCTTCAAATGTAGCCCATTTTCTTAAATGCTATTAACCATAGTTTGATGCTTTGGTGAAGTACATCTTCTTGAGAAAAAGTAGATATTTTCTACTTCAAATTTCTACTCTTCAGATTGCTTACGTCTCATAATCTAGTCAGTAAACAATGCTTTTTCTTTGTATTGATGTACTCACAGCATTACAAAGCTTTGCAGAGAGAATATATCAGTGATGATCATGAAAGACAGTTTTCGGTGACAGCACTTTCAGTTCAGATATTCACTGTACCAACATTGGTATGTATACTACTTTCCTCCTAAATTTTTACAGAAGTATTTTTCCCTCCCATGGTCATAAGTGGCATGTCCTTTCTAGGACAAGGATGTAAATCCTGAGAAACAAACATATACAAAGACATACAGCAAGCTTTAACTTAGCTACAATTTCCCCTTCTTTTTAGTCTTCTATGTATTATGAAATCTCGAGCATTCGTTCTGTGAACATGTCATTCTTCTACAAATATTCGTGCACGGAATTTAATTAGTGTCCTGACTCATGTGGAAATCAACATACATACATATAGTTGTATGAGCATTGGCTTTCCTTCAGTTGCTATTCACCGTCAATGAATAAACATTTCCAGAAGAAAGATGTGGGCAGAAAAGAGATATCAGGAGCACTCACATTGTAAACTCTCTAGACATCATAATACACAAAGAGGGATTATAGAGATGGCTTTATCGTGTATGGAAGATAAATTTTTATTAAGTATAGTTAAAAAGAAAAGACTGATAGATATGCAGCTAAGTTTACCACTCCATTCAAAAGGCATTTATTTATTTATTTATTTATTTAGATTTATATACCGCCCTTCTCCCGAAGGACTCAGGGCGGTGTACAGAAAAACATGAAAAAATTAACATTGAACTTTATAGTATAGGTATAGGCTAATATGTAGTTGTAAGAGTGGTAAAGGTGGGTGGGGTGCAAATGAAGGGAGTTATATTATAAATTTGTTTTTAAGATGTGCTGATACAGAAAGAAATTATAAAAAGACATGACTATTTAACTATTTGAAATTATATATTTAAGATATTGGTTACTAAATGGAAATATTAGGGATGTGAAATGTGTATATAAAATTTAAAGAAGTACTACCCACACAAAATTAGAAATTAAATTTTAAAAATGTATAAAACAGTAATGGGGAAATTGAGAAAGTTTTTCAAGGTGTTAAATTGGAAAAGATTTATTTGAAATTATAAATTCAAAATGCTATCTTGAATATGGATTTATTTTAGATTTGAAATGTATATTAAATAAAAAAATGTAATAGCCACATGAAATTGGAAATTAAGCTAAGAAATGTATAAAAATGTATAAAATGGCAACTGGGAAATTGAGAAGATTTTTTAAGTTATAAAATTGAAAAAGAGGAATTTTAGATTATAATTAACTTTAATAGGAAAGGTTGTGAATAGGGAACAGATGAAAAAGAGCCACTTAGAATGATTTTTTTTATTTGAAAATGAGACTAGATATAATTAAGATAAGAAGGAATAGGAATAAAGGAAACAGAAGAAAAGCAGGAGGTAGAAGAACAGTAAAAAGAAAGGTTAGAAGAAGAAGAAAAGTAAGAGATGGGTATAATCTAGAATAATAGTTGGAATAGATAAATAAAAGTGGAAGGAATAGGAGGGAGAAAAAGATTGTTTTATATACTTTGTAATTTTTGTTTTCTTGTCCTTGGTTTAATATTTACTATTCCATATATTGATATGTTTTTTGTAACAAAATGAAGTACCTATCTTATATTTTCCTTTTCTTCTGTTTGGGTATGTGAGCTCGCTTTACATTGAAAACTAATAATATATTTTTTAAAAAAAAAGATTTATTTTTTCTAACCTACAAAATTATTATCTGAATGAAGAATCGAACTCTGACTGAACTGGCTCCAGTTTGTAGAATTGCCTTCGCTATTTTTATAGAGACTGAGCTGACATCAAGGCAATTAAGTCATCCTTTTTGTAATGAAAACAGATCAGTTATCTCTATCAGTGTAGTTGCAAAACTTGAATCAGTTGACAACGGATAACCAAAACAATAATATATAGTTACAAGGGTGTTAAGCATACCACAGGTAAACCATGGCAATCCCAGCCAAATCTTCTGTCGACATGAAACCCACTTTGATGAGCAAATCTAGTTACTATGTCTTTAATGGTTCCTGCAAGTATGTGGCCATAATGTGGAAGTCCTGTGGCAAATGGAGGACCATCATAGAAGGTGAACCTAGGAAGCAAAAAAAAAATGCATAGCAAATATTTAGAAACATACATCTTTCACATTTTAATCAGCTTTTTGATTAATATTTCAAGAAAGTTTTTCAGTTTTTGAGAGCCAAAAATATATATATTTGAGATGTTGGTCAATTCAGATAACAAGCTTCAAAAGAAAAGATCTGTGAATAAGGATATTGGGTGTAGTCTATTTATAAGAATTATGCAAATTCTAGGAATGTCTTACCGAGGTCTATTTTTTGACTGCTTGAGACATTCTTGAAAGCAATTAAGTGTGTTCCAAAGCTGCAGTATTTTCTCTTCTTCCTCTGGAAAGTTTATGTTCTCTGGCACTTGCTGAATCATCTTCCTACCTGAAACAAAGCAATACTAAAAAAGTTACAATATCACCAATTTCTGCATGTCATCAAGTAAATTGACAATAATTCAAATGTGTATTTCAAGCATTACATGTCTAGTCTGGTCTGCTGAATATGGAATTAATTATTGACTATTGACTCAATTATTTTTCCCCTTAATGTTTAGGACCGCAATAGGTAAATAAGGCTAGCAGTAAATAGCTTTTGGATTAAATATTATAGGCAAAAAAGCTTGAGCACTCAAGACAACAGTACTGGATGTATGTTACAAGGACTCTGCTGGCAATCTATTTGCATACAAAGCCAGAATTATTAGTTGTAAATATGCACCATCCCATTTAGTCTGTATTTATAAAGAATGAACATGTGTACTGATACATGCGGCATAATTACTCCAGTTTGGCTTGTCTAGTAAGAAGGAACATACCTACAAGCAACAATCTGTCCATCTAATGATTCTATGCACCTCTAGAGCTCAGCCGTCATGTGTAACTAGATGCTGGTATGATTTGTCACAGATTTGTACCAATGAATGCAGATAACCACTGCTATAGGTTTTCCCCACAAGAATACTCAAGCTGTTCACCAGTTTTCTAGCATGACAGCATGTGCTTAAAATTAGCTGAGTCCATTCACTTTTATATCATGGCCCCTCCTAACAAAAACAAGTTCAGGTACCAGCTGCATGTTTCAGTAAAACCAGGAAATCTTAAGCACCTATTTTTTTAATTACGTCAAACAAGCTAGAATTCCAGCCCTGTCATTTCAAACTTAACAGAAACTGAAACAAAAACCAAAGGCTGACTTCATATTCCAAATTCTCAGAAAACAAGTAAGTCAGGGATTCAAGTTGAATGCCACATATATCACAAATCAGCTATGGAGATTTCCTCTTGTTTAACTACTACCATCAGCAGGAGAGAGACTAAGCAGATGCAATCATCTGGCATGCCAAAGCACACTTGCACATTTGCAATGGCTTTAGCACTGCACACTAAAGCAAACATGATGCAGTTATTTTCCCCACATCATCCCTTCATTATAGTTTTTAGATACACTGGTTTGGTCTCAAATATCCCCATGTTGTTTAGTGAAAGGATGTTTTCCCCTTCCTGAAAAAAAGCAAAAAACCAAACATACACAGGCACAGCTCTAAGTGATTTACTGTTGTTAGTGCATTAAAGAACCGCACCTGTAGCAGGAAAGCAATGTAACAATGACCGGGCTGTGGAGGCTGCTGAAATATTCAGACTCCATGCATATGCCAGAGTATTATTTTTGGCCCATTTTTACCAACTGAACACACTGTACTGAGACAACAGTATTCAGGAACCACAGGGCACGTATTTTAAATAAAAGAAATTGATATCATCATAATCAATATAAGTATAATAAATATAATGAATAACATATTTTAGAGGCAAGAATTTTGTATGTATTTTAACTTGAATTTTTTTGTTTGTGGATGAGGGTGGGCGTTCCTGGGGGGGCGTATCCATTAACCCTTGCACCACTTTTGCCCAACACGACGTGTCATTGTTTCGCTCCCCTAATTTTCAATCAGCATGATTACAGAATCAGAGACTGCTTTAAAATAGCAGAAGGTCATTCCGGATTCTCAATAATGAATGGAATTTCGGCCTTCCTTCAAACTGTATGAAGGAGTGCTCGGTTTTTTTCCCCAGAAACTCGGCCAGCGCCCCAGACCAACATCCTCAACTGCAGCCTTCAATCTACCGGGGTTTCTTAACGGACGGCACAAACCCAAGAAAAATGCCGCCGCCCCCTTCCCCTTCCCCTTCCCCGCTCACCCTCTCTTTCCGCCTCCCCAAAGGCTCCTTCTCCCGGGAGACCGCGATCGCCTCACCTGCCTCCAGGCCCGCGACCGGCTAGAAATGATGCAACCGGAGAGCCAGAGGCAGCATGACAGGAAGTCGGGAAAGAGGTCCACGCCTACCAGCTCGCCGCTGCTCCGACCTCTCCGATCATAGGCTGCGAATAAGGCGGCCCGCGATTGGGTGGGGCGGTTCCCCAGCAACTTGTTAACTCTTAACCCAGGGGAAGGACGGCCGCGGCCCGAGTCGTCGGCCGCGCCTTCCGTTTTGTCGGCGTGGGAGAGGAGCGCGTTAGAAGCGGCGAGGAATGCGGCAGATGGAAGTCGGGGGCCCCTCGGGGCGGTCTCTTCTTCTGGAAGGGAGGAGAGGTCTCGGGCTCCGATTGCACCATTTTCACAACCCCGATTACTAGCGATCCAGTGATAACTCTTAAATTCTAAGATTTGATCCGAAATGCCGCCAAGAGAGAGAGAGGGGAAAAAATCGTATTTGCGCCTCGCCGGGGAATGCAAGACCTTGGCGTGCAACAGTTCGCTTAGTGACCGTTTGAAGCTACAACAGCGCTTGAAAAAGTGACCCTTTTTCACACTTAAGACCATTGCAGCATACCTGCAGCGTTTGATCACGTGATCAAATTTCAGCTATTTGGCAACTGACTTATATTTATGACGGTTGCAGTTGCCCAGGGCTATGTGATCCCCTTTTGTGACCTTCGGACAAACAAAGTCAATGCGGAAGCCAGATTCACTTAAGAACCATGTCACTAACTGGACAACTGAAATGATTCACTTAATGACTGGAAAGAAAGGTTGTAAAATGGGGCAATGTTCACTTAACAAATGTTTCACTTAGCAACAGAAATTTTGGGCTCATTTGTGGTCGTACGTGGAGGACTATCTGTATAAGTTGTCCATTTTTTGTATTGGTATTCAGACAAGTTATTTTCTTTACCATATTGGGTTTTATTGTGGAAATTGGACTAATGTTCCAATTTCCACAATAAAGCCCAATTTGGTAAAGAAAACGCAAGGAGTTTTCCATATGGAAGTGATCATTTTACAGGAAGGCTGTATTTTCCGTTGTACCAATTTTCAAAACATTTAGCTACGGTATTTAAAAAAAACCTTTTCTTACACAACCACCATCAGATGAAGTGAAAAGAACACAATTTTTGTCTTTCCTTCACTGTGACTACCTGGGTAAAGAAGTTCATTGCATCACACACTTATCTAGGGTTCTTACCTGTAGTTTGTTTCAGTTAACCCATCTTTAGACTAATATGCTACCTTGAATCAAACTAGCCAAACAAGCTTCTCTTGCACAAGACAGGGACAAAAATGTAGTTCAACTACTTGATGATTCAATGTTTCCTTTACTTAGTGTCAGTGTTTTCTTCTAACTATAAAGGCTCAATCTCCTTTTGCTTTTTAAAGTATTGTACTGAGGTTTAGAAAAAATATCTTCTAGAATATAACACATTTGACTGAGAATGCAAACAATGTTGTAGGGAATTTAACTGTCAACATGTTTGTAGGAGCCTTTTCAAATAAAAAATAAACCTAACTCTTCAT
>JANHFO010006652.1:188790-212749 GCA_032468095.1 Pareas carinatus | reverse complement strand
ACCAAAGTTAATCGTGGGTTATCAGTGGGTTATCAGTCGTATATAGGGGAGAAGTCCAGACCCCAAGTTTTGCAAGAAGCCATACTTGCAGCAAGCTCAGTTCGAACAAGCTCAAGCAAAGTTGATGAAAAGGGCCTCGAGGGGGGATGGGCAAGGCACACTTACCTGAGACTCAGACCAGTGTTAAGAAACCATTACTAAGCAAAAGCAATCCGAAAAATGCACTCAGAAAACATGGTTTGGAAGTACATATAGATTAGCAGACCGGCACACATATATTTGGAGAAAGAGCCGTGAAAATATGCATATATTTTGTGTAGCTTCCCAAAATATATCAGTGGCCCAATGTAGGAATCAACAAAACTGAATGCTCTGAAACATAGGTGTCAAACACAAGGCTCATAGGCCAAATCTGGCCTGCGGCCTCCTTGGATCCAGCCCGCAGGGCCGTCCTGGAGGTGAGGGGGTGCTTCACCAGGGTGGCGGTGGCGTAGGGGGTTTGGCGGTGGCCAGAAGGTTGCAAAAGGGGCTCACGGTGGCGCCGGGAAACTGCCATCGACATTAATATGAGCCAGTTGTCAAGAGTCCGAATTTTTATCATGTGATCATGCGCATGCTGCCATGGCTGTCTGAAAAATGGTCATAAGTTCCTTTTTTCAGGGTCATAACTTTGAGCGGTCACTAAATGGATGATTGTAAATCAAGAATTCCCTGTAACTGAGACTATTCACCCTGCTGCTGGTTGTCCTCTTCTCTTTCCTTCCACCATTCTCAGCATCAGTGTCTTCTCCCAGAAGTTGGATCTTCCCATAATCACATCAAAAGATTTTACCTTTATAATTTGTCCCATGAGTCAGAACTCTGGGGTGATTTGTTCAACGGTTTGCTTATTTAACTCAACTACTCAACTCTATTTGTTTTCATAGCTGTCCATGGTATTCTCAGAAGTACGTAAAGAAGAGTAGACTTGTGGCTCAGAGTTGAACTGTGGATTCCTTGGTACTCCCTTAGCTTGGTGATGTTCTTGCAGACATTTCATTACCTGACTAGCACTGACAATGTTACCTAGT
Source organism: Pareas carinatus (assembly GCA_032468095.1). Classification (NCBI taxonomy): domain Eukaryota; kingdom Metazoa; phylum Chordata; class Lepidosauria; order Squamata; family Pareidae; genus Pareas; species Pareas carinatus. The sequence continues at coordinate 211,679 of JANHFO010006652.1, read as the reverse complement.
TTGGTAATGAAATGGCTGCAAGGAAACCATTACGCTCAGAGAGCATCACCCCCACCTTCTCCTATCCTGCTTCTTCAAAATCCAATGTGCTCCCTTACTCCCAACCACAATGTAAATCTAGAAGTACACTTAATCACTGAAAATAAATCTAACTTCGGCATTAAATTTAATGGAAAAAAACACTTGCTGATATAAGTTCCACTTTCTGTCAAAATTCAGCAAGTAAAGAATTTTGTGCTAAATATATTGGCCCGGCAAAGGCCTAGCATGAGATTCTTATTTTAAAAAAGGATACTATGGAAATTCAGAGGACAGAAAATATTGCAAGTCATAGTGACATAAGAAAGTGTGTTGGTCTTTGATAACAGCAGCAATTATCAATCTCAGCGTGCTTGTGGGCTAAATAATAAAAACTAAAAGTTGGAAAAATCATTTTTATAAAGGTAATGTAGAGTGACAGTGTACTATATTGCAGTCTTATATTAATGCCCTTATGATTTAAAGCTGACAAAAACTTAAATTGTAATTTAAATGCAAATGAAAGCTCTGAAATAATATAACAAAAGAGTTTGCATTGGTTCGGCACTTTCTCGGTTTAATCTACCTTTAGAAATTATTTATTACTTCTGCCACTTCTGTTTATCAAAGCTTTCTCTTCCTACATTTTCTTTATAATGCAAACTACTCCAAGTCTGACCAGTTTAGACAGAACTAGGGTTTAATCATTATATATTACTCTTGAATGCACAAAGTGCATGTTCACAAGACAAATATGAAACGGTTCAGAGGTACAAAATGAACTATATTGGTTTTAAATTTCAATCGTCTAAAAGAACAAGTGCTACGCTGGTTTAAAATTATGAATTTGGTGGAAACTGAGGTCCAAAAAATTGGCGAGGGGCATCACCGTATGTGCGTGCATGTTGTCATGTTGGCACTTTCTGATACCTTCTTTTCACTAGACTAGATATACTCAATTCCTGCAACTTAACTTTAGTGCCATTGTAACTTTGAACGGCCACTAAACAAATGAATGTAAGTCCTGGACTATCAGCACCTGGACCTTTCTTCTGGTTTTTTGAAGATAGGGGTAACATTATCTCTGCCAGTCTTTTGATTCCTGGACCAATTCTCAATGACTCTAGTTAATACATCTTTGTTCATCTCTGTTAATCCCTTCGGGACCCAAAAAAGTAATTCATCTAACCCTGGGGATCTGAATTAATTTGAATAACCATTCTCCTTGATTAGTTTGAGCTGCAGCTCCATGCTTCTGATGGCCAATTACTGCTTCATTTCCTTTCTGATAAAATAGAGAGAGTATTGGGAGTTGGGCGTATTGGGAATTGAAGACCACAAATCTTAAAGTTGCTAAATTTGAAAAGCACTTTTATAATATATTTCCCATGCAGTGTCTTTGGTGCTCTCTGGACTAGGCTGTTTTCTTGCAGATGTTTCATTGCCACTGAATGACGTACTGATTTATTTATTTCAAAACTTTTCTACCGTCCTTCTCTCCAAAGGGACCCAGGGCGGTGCACAGCCAGATTAAAAAACGAATAACAACGTACAACACATAAAATTACTAAAAGATATATACGGGAATGGCTAAATTTAAAATCATAATTTTAAAAACCAATTTATAACAGATTAAAATTATAAAATTAAAATAAAATTAATAATGGTTAATAAGCGGAGGAAGGTGTGGTTAGGCCAGACCGGCCTGGGTGAATAGGTGAGTTTTTATGACTGTTACTTGGTGGTGATGGTGTTACTTAGCTTAGTAATGAAATGTTTGCAAGAAAATTGCCAAGCAGAACAAGAAGCAATTGATGGAAACTTAACAAGGAGAGAACAAACCAGAACAAAGGAGACATTTCATGACAGCGAGAATGATTGAAGAGCTTGCCTTCAGAGGTTGTGGGTGCTCCATCACTGGAGGTTCAGAGATTGGACAGCTGTTTGTCTGAAAATGTATAGGATCTCCTGCTTGAGCAGGCAATGGATTAGAAGACTCCAAGGTCCTTTCCGATTCTGTTATTCTGTTATATGCAAGAGTGAAGTTCTCCATCTCATCTATAGACCATGGATATAGAGTTTCCTCTTCCTTATTTGGAAAGGAACATGATGGTCGATTCATTATTATTTTTTTGCTGAGGAAACTGATAAGATAGGACGTGACTCATTTTAGTAGAGAATTAGATGAAACTGCTATCTATTGACCAATCACTTCTCAAGATCATCATCAACTGATGAAAATCTATTGGGTGAAGAGAAAGTATCCACTGGAGCTTACATGATTTGATGAGCACTGAGTTACCTAAAGATACATGCACTGCACACAAAGTATGAATCGCTATGCTCCCAACTGAGCCAATCTACTGCTGTAAGGAGTTGGAAAAACAAAAGTTACTTTGAAGGGTAGTAAAAGATGGGTGGAAGTTTGCAATGATTTGATTCGTTATGATGTCGTTATATAGTTATACATTCAAGGCATCTAATTCATTCATGGCCCAGATGTCAAGAGCAAAGAAATCTGTTCATTTGGCTCCTGAGTAGGCATCCAAATTTGTTTACCAATATGTAAATCGTCAGGCTATTGGTTCAGAAGTTATGCTTGCCTTCTTTTTTTTAAAATTTTCTTTCTTTTTCCAGCTAAGAAGGAAGAAATGGGAATTGTCATCTGTCTTCTTTCTGGCCTGTGTGGATTGGATGCATGCCCAGTGAAACAATGAACCATAACTCTGCAGCAGATCATCTGTTTCACAAGCTGGAAATCCTTACTTCAATCTCCTGGATTGAGTGGGGAAATGTGACAAATGTGAGGAAAAAAGTTTTGCTTAACCCCCTGAATGCTTCTAGTCCATAGCAAATCTGGGGGAGGGGGGGCGTGGTGGTCAAAAATCTGAGTATTAGACAACTTTTTATTGCACAGGTAGTCCTCAACTTACAACAGATTGTTTAGTGACCATTAGAAGCTACAATGGCACTGAACAAAGTGATTTATGATTGTTTTTCACCCTTGCAATATCTCCTTGGCATGTGCTACCACCACCATCATCATCATCATCATCATTATTATCATCATCACTATTATTATTATCATCATCATTATTATTATCATTATTATTATTATTATTATTATTATTATTATTATTATTATTATTATTATTATTATTATCATCATTATCATCATTATCATCATTATCATCATTATCATTATCATTATTATTTAGACTTATATACCGCTTAACAGTGCTTTACAGCACTCTTAATCATCTAAGTTTTAAAGAAATGTGACAGTGATCATTACTATCTTGCCAATAAGATCTTAAAAAGCATTTCCAAAGTTAGCAACACAATAGACCCTAATGATTCTAGAAAATATGTCAAAATTTTCTTTGAAGACATTTATTCTTTTCTATTTATAGCCAAAATAACTATGTTCTCTCTGAGTATTCCAGATGAAATATTTAATAAAATGAAATCACCGTGCTGACATTATAGTTTATTTTGTAAATTTAAAAGCTTTCCTTCAACTTAGTGAGGAGGAGAAAGCAATTCTTTTCACCCTGACATAGATGATATAGATATAGATTTTATAAATGCCAAATTAGGCTTTATCCAAAAACTGTAAAGTAAACAGATTGCCTGTCATTTTCATTCCAAGGCTGAATTTTTGCCAGGGTTTTAACTACAGTAGGACAAATGTAAGTCACCGAGTTTGTAAAAGGAATTTTAAAAAGATACACTTACAAAAGCTAAAGCAATTTGTATAGTGCTTAGTATAGTGGACAGAGAGAAATTCCAACTAACAAATTCATGCAGCATGGCCCAAGCCATCAAGGTAGCAGGAAGAGAAAAAAAAAGCCCACATGAATCAAATATCAAAAAGTCTATCAGAAGAGTAAGTTTCATATGTCAGGGGGGCTTCTAAAAAGACAAGAGAGAAGGACTAAGGTGACATGACAGCCGTCTTCCAGTACCTGAGGCACTGTCACAGAGAAGAAGGAGTCTATCTGTTCTCCAAAGCACCTGAGGGAAGGACAAGAAGCAATGGGTGTCAGTTCATTAAAAAGAGATTCAACCTCGACTTCCGGTGGCACCGTAGGCTTCGAAAGACGGACTTTTACAGTCCGCCAGCCCCAAGATTGCGTAAAGCCGTCCTGACAGCTTAAAATTAGCTGTTAGGCAGCTGGAAGCCTTTCCCTCGGGTGAAGAGGGAGGGGTGAGCATCAGATCGAGGGCAGGGCTCCCCTAAGTCCCTGAATTTAATTTAGGGACTGAAAGGGTGAGAGCCCCCTAGTGAGATCCAGAAAAAGCTCCGCGCCTGGGTCGCTTATGCTGAGGCAGAGCAAGAAGCCGCGACCACCTCCATTCAAGAATTTTTTACTCAATATTTTCTGCAACTGGACAGAGCGATTTCAGAACTTCAAGCAAGTATTATTTTTTCTTTGAAGCCTAACTCTGCTACTCTACTAGTTTTCCTTCAAAGACTCTGAAAGATACAATCTTTCTAAAATGGCGGATAGATCAGAGGCAGGAAAGTGAAAGTTTAAGCTTTGATCTAGCCAAGTCCTTTGTCTGAAGTGGAAGCGTTTTGGCAGCGCTAAGTCTGACCTTTTTTTCTTCTCTCCCTTCTCCTAAGAAGAAGGATACTCAGAGAAATGGCTCAAACAGTAAAATCAACATCTTTTATGGATTTACAATGTGCCTCCAGAGAGGCCTCCGGCCTTCATTAGAAGCTTCCCCCAGGCCCGCAGATCGATTTTTCGGCATCCACAGAGCTCCGGGACACCTCGAATGAGCCCAGCCGCCCGTTCTACTGGCCTCCCGAAGCTCCGCGGGGTAATGAGTGATCAATGAATCGTTTTTGACAAATATTACTATAGATATATTAGATGCACAGAACTAGCACTTTTGATACTAGCAGTGCTTGCATGATCAGCTGGATAAATGTTATAATTCATATTGCAGATAAATAGTTATAATGTTAGACAAACCTTAACAATGTGTTGTTATGCTTAAACTGAGTGGTATCTTGAATCCAGCACTTTCTAAGAGTTTATAACCACATTCAACAAATAATAAATATATTAGATTATTCTAGCAGTGTATTGAAACAGTGGCAAAGAATATTTTTCTTGCTATCGCTGTCACCATAAAATCATAGTCTCTTCCTGTATATTGTAAAGAAAGTAATTTCTCCCTTTAAAGAAAGTCATATCTATCTTGTGCCATGTATCAAATATCCCAAGATATCATCTCAAAATTCATATTAGCCATCTCTTCAAAAGTTCATGCTGTGAAACTATTCTATATTTTAAAAAAATGTTTATTTGTTGCAATAGATATATTTTAATCAGTAAGCCTACTGTGTGGACAGATAAATTGCGAGAACAATTTTTGGAAGGGTTCAAGTCATTCCTGAAGATTCTTACTTGTATGCAGGTATAGTATATAATCTGTACTTTTTGGTACACTCAAATGATAACTAATACAGTGCCTAATAATATATAATTCCAGTGTAACTGTAATATTCTATTATTATATTGCATTTGTGTGATTTAAAATGGTTCTAAGAAACTCTGCTTCTATTAAGTGACTATAAATTAACTTTTCAGTATAATGAATTTGAATGAATTTTGCAAGTATGCAGTTGCAATATAACATGTCCTATTGCAATGATGGCGAATCTTTTAGAGACCCAGTGCCCAATCGAGTCGCAGTTAATGAGTTGCGGTTCGTGACGTCATTGCCTGGCACCGCTACTCTTTTTTGAGAATGCGCATGGCCCCTATGTGTGCTGTTATCCAATGCTCAGCTCTTGGGCGATGCTGAGGCGACTTGGCTTATGTGCCGACAGAGAGGACTCCGTGTGCCTGCAGGGGCACAGGTGCCATAGGTTTGCAACCACTGCCCTATTGCATTGTCACATTTCATTGAAAATAAAAAATTTGTCAATTCAATTGAACTTCCTTATCTATTTATTTAAGCTTATGGTCTTAGTAGTTCTCTGAGTTATCTGGCTCTTGGTTTATTACAGGGAATGGAGGAAATAAAGCGACAAGTTGGGCAGCATATTGAGGTGGATCCTGACTGGGAAGCAGCCATCACAATTCAGATGCAGTTGAAGAACATTCTCTTGATGTTTCAGGAATGGTGTGCCTGTGATGTAAGTTGCATGGTGGAAAGGGCTTGCAGGGATCTGCATAATTGGAGTTTCTTTTGAGCAGGCTCCTCCCCCTAAGCTTGATCAACATGACTGTTCTACTGTAACTCATTTTTTCCGCTTGGGAATTCTTAAAAATGAAATATTTAATTGAAACATGAGAAGCAGTTAACTTTGAAAGTCCTCAAGTATTACTGTTATTTAGGAAAAAGAAAAACCCTTTCTTTACCACAAGACACTTATTTTTTACATGTAGATTCTGATTTGGGTAGCTGTTGTGTCTACAAGTGATTTATAAATGTTTGAATGTTGCTTATTTTTAGGAATGGCATCTCTTAAAAGTCATTGCAGTTAGTCCTCGACTTACAGCAGTTCATTTAGTGTCCATTCAAAGTTACAATGGCACTGATAAAAGTGACTTATGGCCATTTTTCACAGTTGCAACTTTTGCAGTATCCCCATGACCATGTGATCATAATTCAGATGCTTGGTAACTGGTTCATACTTAGAACTGTTGCTAGGGTCATTTTGCAACCTTCTGACAAGGAAAGTCAATGGGGAAGGCCAGATTCACTTAACTGCCAGGTTACTAACTTATCAACTGCAGTGATTCATTTAGCAACTGTGGCAAGAAAGGTCGCAAAATGGAGTAAAACTCCCTTAACAAATGTCTCGCATAACAACAGAAATTTTGAGCTCAATTTTGGTGGTAGGTCAAGCGCTATCTGTACAAATTTCTTATCGAAAATGCAACTATTATTTCTTGATAAATTCAAGAATTGTAGATCATAAATCTTTGCATCAAAGTATTGTTAAGTAGACGCTTTCATTTAAAAACAAAACAAAACAAAATATTGGTACTGGGGTTGCTTTTTTTGGAAGAATTTACAGAAATGTTCTTTGCTTTTCACTGGAAAAATGACGAGTTGTGGGCAGGTAGAGCCTTGTTAAAAGTTAATGTTCTGTGATTTTACTTTTAATCACTGATGTGCATATGAGCCAAATTTGTTTTCAGAAGCACAGCTACTATGATTATACCATGAATTCAGTGCTATACATATCATTAACACTTATTGTAAAAATACTGTCATTTCCAGGAAGAGCTCTTGATTACAGCTTATAAGGAGTGTCATGCAGCAGTAATGAGATGTAGCAACTCTGCCAGTAATTATTCACGGGACAAAGCAGTGATCAATTTATGTGGCCATACTTTGGAGTGTAAGCGGTTCAAGGTATCGATCGATCCTGTGAGCATCCATCTCCCATTGTCTAGGATGCTAGCTGGTAAGTGCCTGTTGGTTAATAATGGCTGTAAATTGAGTTTCCCTTTTAAAGTCTGGTCAGGTTTGATAAAAACAAGGCCTTGGGTTTCTGAAGTGCAGATTATATTTAAGTATATTTATTACCATGGATGTTATTGGCTGCTTGACCTCTATAAATGTAATTGTCTCAAGTTCCAAATAATAACAACAATTTGTTAAATATGCCGTATGTGAAAAAATGTATTTCTCTCTCTCCTTTATCCTACCATATTGTTCACAGTTTTATCATTGACATTTTAATAGTCCCATAGATGTAGCATTTAAAATTCTTTTCTTTTTAATTAGTGCTGCAACCTCTTAATCACTTGTTGACAAATGTATTTCTGATGTGAAAAACCTTGCATATAGGTAATGTTGAAATACACGGTGTTTACCAATGGGTCTTTTATCTCATCCTTAATCAAAACTAAAATCTCTGATGGTGTCTTTTTTAGGTCTGCACATACAGTTGAGCAAAACTGGAATAATTTCAAGACTTCAAGGGTTTTTGTCATCGGTAAGTATCTTTTGCAGTTTAATCTGTGTGAGAGTTAGAATGGTGCAGTGGTTAGTGTACTAGATCCTTTTGCTCATATTCCAGTTTAAATTCACTATCTAGATATAAAGCTCATTGCTTCCAATCTCTCTAATCTCAGTCTTCTTTGTTACAGTAATACGATTGTATACAGTTGAAGGAAAAAGAATAGCTTTGAGTTATTTGAAGGAGAATTGCTAAATAAATACAGAATAGCAATGACCTGTTAATAAAGAACTAATTCTGCATCTCACACTGGGTTCATAGGCTGCCACAGTGCCACATTTAGAGTTACAAAGTAGAAGTTTACTCTTCAAATTAGTCTACATTGTAAATCAGAATGTAGAACTCATATAATCCATGCATTATAACTAAGGAAAATTAAAGGTCTTGTATCAGCCCAAAATGCTAATAGGCAGTTGGCTGCTTTGGCCTTTAATTGGAGAGGTGAACTGACGAGCATCCTCATACAATGTATATCTTCTTGCAGAGAAAATGTAATCCTTCCTCTGTTATAGCCTTGCATTTAGGCCTTAGCCCTAGACTTAGATGGTGAATAGTATCGATTGAAGGATTTGAATAGTACATTGATGGTAGCTTAAATTCACTGATGATATTATGTATAGTTTCATATACATTTTAAATACCATTGAGAACAAAGCAATGACTTGTGGCATGCAAAATTGTAATTACCAAAAGCCAAGAAACAGAACCCTGAGGTTTATTGTGCATCTTTGTCACAAAAGACCAGTTGTTAATTTCTTAATAATTATTGTTGTATGAAAAGCTAGAAAAATCTGAGAGGTCGATGCGGAATGTGACTGTGTTATCTAGTTCTCTTGAGTTTTGGAGAAGGGAAAATAGTCTTCAGCTCTTTTTGAGGTTATTTTCCAATTCACAAGTCATCTTCAGACAGGAAGGGTATTAGTTTGCAGTGGTTTATCTGCCGGCTACGATTCATTATCCAAACTATAATTGTTTATAAAATAATATTTTCTGCATTATTTTTAGAAAGAATTCCAAGTGCAGCTGTTGGTAGAATATCCTTTGCGCTGCCTAGCATTGGTTGCCCAGGTGGCTGCAGAAATGTGGAGAAGGAATGGACTGTCTCTAATCAGCCAGGTATTCTCCAAATTACCATGAATACATTTGTTTTTACAAATGCAAGTGAGAAGTCATAAGTCAAGGATGGCCCATAATTAAACTGTCCCCTAATTTTTCTGCAACACAAAAGCTATTCACAGAGAAATTGGGAGATATTATTGGGCACAAATTGTGAGAGAATAGGTAGAGATCACTTTATGATGATAACTGGCTCTAACTCCTATCTTGAAGACATTTTTATGCAGTTTCAGGTGCTAGAGAATTTGTATTGCAATTATTTTGGACATTTTTAAAAATTGAAATTCTACTGTGTTAATAAAAACAAAAACTCTATTCATGAAAATGTATTCAACCATTTTTTTCTTTCAGATGTTTTATTATCAGGATGTTAAATGTAGAGAAGAAATGTATGATAAGGACATAATCCTCTTGCAGGTGACTATGTCTTTGATTTTATCATAATTGCTCCTTGTGTATCACTTACATTATCCTTTAGTACTATTTATAATGTTTATATCTCGTAGATTGGGGCAGCATTTATGGATCCAAATAGTTTTCTTTTGCTTGTCCTTAAACGGTATGAACTGCTTAATGCCTTCAAGAAGACTTTGCCAACTAAAGACCAGGTAAATAGACTATTCTGTTCATTTTACTGTTGAAACTCAAATTATGTAGCAATCTGTACAAACTTCATATGTAATATTGTTTTCCAAAACTAGAATAGGTCAAATATGATATTTTTCTACATGAGATTTCTTCTTTATGGGATAATACTTCAGAACACTAATCTATTTGTTTATTTCATATTGTTTTGGTTCATACACACATGCATCCTGCCCCTACCCCCAAGGTCTTCTGCTGCAGCTTGCAGCGTAATTAGAGTCAATTAGATTATATGAAATTCAAATTTTGAATTTGTTTGATGACTAATCTATAGTTTTATATTATTTCAGTCCACCATGTTTCAAGAATGCAATTTCTTTTAATCTTACAGGATTTCAATAAAAAATGTAACACATTGATAGAAGAGATGCTTCAAGTACTTATCTATGTTGTAGGTAAGAGACCATTTTTAGAGAAAACAAGGATATTTTCCTTTTTGAACTTGTCTTTGCTGTGTGTAAAAAAGAGTGTTGTTGAAAATAGAAAAAAAAATCTTATTAAGCCTATTTAGGACATCACTAAAGTTTGGATTCAGTACTTGAAACCGCAATTACATTTGACCAAGTACTGCGGCATAAAATCATTATCTAGACCATTGGTTTAGCAATATTATTAAGTGTGCCTAATGCTGTCAGTGTATGGTTAATTGATTCCAATTAAGGATCTATCTGGCACATTGTACATCTTGTGAAGCTCTGTATTCACAATTAGTTTGGACAACTGCACTTTCCTTTCATGAGATTATTACAAAAGGGAAAGAAATTAAACTGTCAAAAGGAAACAAAAACCACTAGTTTGCAGATTTTTTGCAAGAGAAATAGCAAAATGTGAAAATGGCTTCTCTCTGTTGTATTTCAGAACTTGTTATGATTTGTTCAAAGTCTTGGAGCATTTTATGGGAATTTTGAAAAATTGTTCCCCTCTTCTTGGTCTTCCAGCATGATTCCTTGAATATATATGAGTGAACTCCACTATTTTCGTGTCTGTGTATTTGTAGTAATTCCGTGAATATTTTTTTGGTGTGTGTTCTTTATTAGGAGAAAGATATGTCCCAGGAGTAAGTAATGTGACAAAAGATTATGCAACAATGCGAGAAATTATCCATCTGCTGTGTATTGAGCCAATGGCACATAGTGCTATTGCAAAATCTTTGCCTAAAGACGTGAGTAATTTCTTTTCTTTGCCTCTTGTATATCCAGGCAGATACAGACTGTTACAGGCAGTCCTTACTTCGCAACCATTCATTCAGTGACTGCTCAGAGTTATAATAGTGTTGAACAAATGGTAGTTACCACCAGTCCTCAGAGTTATGACCATTGTACTGGCAAAAGTTTGGTGGTTGGTAATTGGCCCTCATTTACAACCGCAGTGTGTTTCAACTTCCCCCCACCTGTCTTTCCCCATCTCTGCCCTGCAACTCCACTGCCTACCTCTACTGCCCTCAGCTGACTTATATTGTCTTCTTCCTCCTCCTGCTGTCCCGTCCTGCTGGCCTCAGATCCAAGTACTGGGTGAGGGCACAACCCTGAGACACACGCAGGAGGCCTGTCAGAGCCTTGCATACTGAAGGGAGCTGGCTGCAGGGTAGACTGTGGAACAGAGTATGTGAAAGAGGAGGGGCAATGGTGCAGGTGGCAGCTCCCTGGGCAAAGATGTTGGCACTACGCAATCCAGTCCCAATTAGGTTATTAAGAAAAGACTATCTATAATTTACTTTTCTTTTGACAGATGTTTAAACATGCCTAGTCAAATTTTAACTTTTTAGCGATTATTGCAGTCAGCCTCAACTGTATGCCTGTACTCTGTGCACATTTTACATGTTTGCATCTTTATTTTATAGTTTTTATAGCCTGTCTAATTCAAAAGGCTTTGGTGGGCTGTAAAACATTGCAGTTATATAATTGATATCTTAACTGTATGTAGTATGTGTATGTTGTAGAACTTTTTTAGATAAATATGTATGTACTATAATTCAACAAAACAATAAAAACTTTGGAAATAAAAAAATAAAAAAATAAAAAACAAAAAAATAATAATTTTCTTTTTTTCACATATATTGGAGGAACAATAAATGAATATAGGCCTGAAATAAAAAAAAATAATGCAGATATAGATGATGCATAAAAGCCATACAGATTCTCAACTGAAAAAGGCTGTGAAGCTATTAATTTTTTTCATTGTTATTCTTTTAATATAATTCCAGCATGATGACTTATTTCTCAGTCCTTAACTCCTCCAACTTTCTTGGCTTCACCTAAAAAACAGTTTTCCACAACTTGAAAGCTTCCAGATATGTTGGACTACACAATTTATCTTCAACCGACATGCATACCCTGAATGGGAATGATGGATGTCATAGTCCAGTACATCATGAAGGCACGTGTCAGAGAATGGTGAGCTAGAGGACATTTTAAAAATTAAATATGATGTGGACACTAGTATCCATAAAAATATCCAGAAATTACAAATTCCTTGTTACTTGTTTTTATAGCTTGTACTATGGGCTTCTTAGTTGAGTTGAAGTGCCTGATGAATTAACTATTCTACACATTCAACATCCTTGTCCTTGTTTTAAAATCCAAAGTGATCATTAATGCTCTGACTTGAACAGTCTTGGACCCAAAGAGAAGGAAAAATACATGCCATCAGCAACAACATTCGAATAACTAATCTTCTCCTTGAATTATGCACTTTAAAGAGTGCAAGTAGTGAAATGCAGCAATAACTCAAATCCAAATTATTTCATGTGGGCATAAGAAGAGGTGAACTCATTATTAGCTTGAGTTATCCCTGTTAGAAATAAAAGAGTTAGTATTTTTAGATCCAGAGAGTCTGATATAATAACTGTTTTTGTCATTTGCACAGCAATTTTACTCCTGAATGCCTTGTTCTAGGCAAAATTAATAATAATAATAATAATAAAAATCCCTGTGCTTCAGGTGCTGTTGTGCAGCTTCACCCTTTTCCACATCGTTTAGCCCGAAGCGGTGAGTGCTCCTTTTCTTATTATCAGTTAATAATTCTCTCTCATTGAGGCAAATTAGGAACTTGACTGTGTTAGAGAGTCCAGAAAGCTGCTAGAGGCAAGAAAGAGAAGACGAGGGGGATAAATGGCAGAAATTCCACTCTGAGCATGAAGCACAACATTGTGTCTACCACAAAAGCCACTCTGTATTTTTGATCCCTTCTAATTTAATTAGCCCAAGAGGTAGCACATTAATTTGCCAAGAATTCTTCTGATGGGAAAGCTGCCCTCCCCCTAGAAAAGAAGTGCAGGGGGAAGGGGAATAAATAACCTGCATGCTACATTGGCCCAACCATAATGAATGGAGGTTATTTTGATGTTACAAATAGCATTGTCCGGTCACCACAGACCTTTCAACCTTTTATCTCTGTTGGGTCAGCTATAAGCCAATGTAACACAAAGCACCAATTAACCACTTTTAGCTCAGGCATCTCTAAAAGTCTAAATCGTTACCACTTGAAGAACAGGTCAAAGTTACCAAGGAAGTAGCCACAATGGCAAATTCTGCATCTCACATCCCAGATAAATCCACGGCATCCTCTGTGTTTAAACATTTAATAATTGTTTGCCTATCAATTTTGGAGCATTGGATTTCCTTTACAGGTCATTGAGCTCTAAAACAACATACTTTTCTCTATCTTTTTTTCTAAATTGTCTTCACATGAAACCTCTTCATCAGGAACAAAAGGTCAGATTGAAAGTTTTGCAATCAGATCCACACCCTCAAGCTTTATTTCATGTGATTCTGATGTTCTCAGGCATGGTAATGTATCATTTCTTATGTTTACCCAGAATATATTCTGAACTTTTCTGGAAATAAAATATTTTATATTACTGTCACAAGGGATTTTAAAAAAAAACCATTGGCATATTTGGTCAGGATTCAAATCAGCAGTATCTGGGATACCAGAAACAAGGGGAGTCTTCGCTTTGTTTAACTGAGTTAGAAGAATTTTCCCTGGGGAAACATGCTGAAGATTTATTTAGATGGAAATAAAATCTCAATTTAGATTTTCACTGCTTCTTCATCTTTCTGAAGAGTAGAGCTTCAGTATACTCATCTTCATCCAACCGTCCTTATCTAAAATAGCTACAGATTGATTATGATTAGAGTATTGGCAGTTTCTCACAATGCTTACATCTTACTCCAGGTGTGATGCATGAGAGCCTCTAAGAATTTGTGTTTGTGCCTTTCCCATCAGGGAACTAAAGTGCTATCCACCCAACATTGCATCAGCAGAATATTACCTTCATTCCCTTACATCAGCCCATCCCACTCGGAAGGTATGTTCTGGACCCCATCAACTAAAGAGATCGGACTGGAGAGGTCCAGGAAGAGCACCTTCCTAACCATTGCCCCAGCCCCCTGTTGGGACACTTTCACCTCAGAAAGTGACCCAACATTCTCCTGACCTTTCCCAAAAAAAGCATTAAAAACAACATGGCTCTGCCCCCTTGCTTTGGGACCACAGAGAAGCACACAGCCATGGGACTGGTTGATGCCCTGAAAGACCTCTCTACATCTTTTAATTAATTAATTTCTATAAAATATAAAAATTTAATTAAAATAAATTAAAATAAATAAAATAACATTACTTGCCTCTTTTAAATGTTATGTACTTTTTTTCATATTTTATAGCACCCGGGCCAGAGTTCCTGTATGAAGGAGATGGGCAGTTCATAAATATGGTGAGTGAGTGAGTGAGTGAGTGAGTGAGTGAGTGAGTGAGTGAGTGAGTGAGTAAATACATATGCTGTCCTAAGCTTTGCTGCCCCTGCTGCTGATCTTTATCCTATCTCTGTTGCATGTGTGACTCAATGATACATTACGGAACGATATGCATATGCAGTGAGTGACAGATGAAACAATTAATTTACTTGTCTAGCTTTGTTACCCTGTCTCTTCATACCAGCAGCTAGTAGGAAAAACATCTGCCAGTCACAGCACTCTAGCAGTGATGGAGTTGGCCTGATTCCAGACCTCGGCCTTCTAGGCGTAGGTTATTTTCTAGACCTTCCTCCTATTCCCCATTCTTTCTTAAGCTGTTTTTTTATCAGATTATTTTTTATGAATCCTTTCCTTTACATTGGAAATAAATACCAGTTTCCAAATTCCTCCATGTTCTGTTTAGAAGCCCATGGGGATGCCGATCCAGACTATATTTATTCTTCCTCTAATCCAGTCAAAGCTACAGAGTTAAAACTTTTATAAGATTGGTGGCCAGGCAGTCTAGTAGTATTCCATAGTTCAGATAGATCACTGGCGCTAAATTGGGCTTTTTTATCTAGTTCTGTAGGGAGACAAGAGCAACATACTGACAGATAAGACTGGCAAAGAATTAGAGGGGAGTGACAGCATCTGCCTGTAATGGCCAACAAGCATTCTCTCATTCCACCCTCTAACAGTGAAATAACTGAAGTTATTTTAGACATAGTGAATGTCTAAGCATAGCAAATTTTACACAGTTTGCAGTTCTTGTTGGATGCTGGGTGGGGGGAAACCTGGAAAAAAATCACTACATTATATTAATGTATAAAGGGGTGGAGCTTTCATCTTATGGCTATAACTGCCATCTTGACTTTTTGGACTTCCTTCTCTCCTCCTCCCTCTATAACCAGGCAGTTTCTGGTGGGCTAGGTTTGGGGTTTTTTTTCCAGCCATGGAACTTACTAGATATAGTGCCAGTTATTTTTTCTCAGCTCAACCTATCGCAGATGTTGTTGATTGGTTACCATGAGTGCATCAGTGATAGCACACATACATTGCACACAGGGTTCAATTCCTGATAACACTAGGTGTAACTTAGAAATAGCTTTGTCTGAAATAATAAGATCGACAGCTGATCTATAGACATCCCATACTAAGTGAACCAATGGTCTGAGCTGGTGTAAAACAGTTTTCCAATTACTAAATTCAAGACATTAATGTAAGCTATAATATAGTTTATTTTGCTTTCATTTAACATGAGATGGGAGTCCAGTCATTGCCATTTATTAATGATGAATTATAATTTAGTGCTATTAGTAGCCAATTGTGATTTATTGAACAAAGCATCTCTAATGTTGTTAATTAGACTTAGAACATTCATAACTGATAGCCATCATTTGGTTTTTTTCTAGGCTTTCAAAACACTAAAACAAGCGAGAGAGATTGAGATTGAGATTGAGATTGAGAGAGAGAGACAGAGAGACAGAGAGACAGAGAGACAGAGAGACAGAGAGACAGAGAGAGAGAGACAGAGACAGAGACAGAGGGAGGTGTTAGAGCATTTTATGGCTTTTTAATGATCAAGCAATAGATTATAAGTATAAACAAACTATTAAGTAAAGTGTACAAAGAAAGCCATATTTTTGGTCTTTATGAAATGCATAATAGATCTTCACATTGTCTCCTACCCTCTGACACAAAGCTAAATTTATTGTTTATGGAAAATTACCTAAGAATCACAATGTTGTGCATATGGGTACATTGAAAGATAGAAATTCTGTCCATCAGATGGTTTCCTTCATCATGTGAAGAGTAGAGTAATAGATGTTGTAGCTCCCCAATGGATCTTGCTTCCTTCTCTTTTGGCAAGGAACCCTGATTCCATGAATATGACTAATATGCTCTGTGATACAACTGTTTTTCCCATCAAGTGTAAAGAACACTTGAAGGTTGGGTCAATGTGAAGGGTTCCAACCTACTGTTAAATGATCCTTCTCACAAGAAGGGAATGTTATCCATTGGATAACTACTAGCTATTCCATGCACACAAAAACACTGATACCTAGTCAATAAGTGTGGTTTTTCAATCATGTTAATGCCCCTGGTTATGGACAAAGATAATGACAGGCTACTATGGAATAATTGGCATTAGATTGATAATAGGTTGTTAAGATATAACATACAAACACTGACAATTGTCATCACTTTTTTAAAAGGACCTGCAATTCCCTGTGATGTGTATAATTTAATACCTACATATCTTCGATATTTAAAGCCTCAGTAGAAAGGATTTAACATATGCAATTATTTTCATCAAGAAACTTCATACTATTTCAGAATACAAATTTACTGTTGGTCTCTATCAATGCAATCTGAGAGCACCAGGAATGCTGAGGTTCAACACCAAGTGAGAGATATTCTCTTCTAGGTAGCATCTACCTGATATATATCAATCATTTTACGCGGAGTAGAATATGTCTATCTTATCACAGATTGAGTTGTTCACACCTTCCTCAAGTGGCTGTCAGTGATGTGAAAGAACAATGGAATAATTCTTGATATGAGAATACGTGTGTGTTTTTTAAAGAGTAGATTCTATCAACTTAGATTACTGGTCTAGCTTAAAACACTTCTGGGTGGCATGTTTTCCACTCATTACTACGTCCAAAGTATTTTGACATCAGTCCTTCAATTGCCTTCTATCAACTTTGAAACCTTGAAAGCAGGCAACGAACTTCATGAGCCCAATCAGTGGATAAAGTTGATAAAAAATGATTTTTCACTCAATGTCTACCATTCTGAACTTGAGCAGGTCTGAAGTAACACTCCATACAGAAAAAAAAGAGGACAAGGAAGTAAATTGAGCCTTTTCCTCTGTACCAGTCTTTTCAGTGCAAACTATACACATTTGTTTTGCAGAGAAAGAGGGAGAGGGAGGGAGGGAGAGAGGAAGAGAGAGGGGGGATAACATCACACTATATTTATGATATTTAATAGTAAAATAATCATAACCTTTCTCAATACGTACAAGAATAAAATACTCATTACAAGTTCTCCAGAGGTTTTCTTTTCAACAAAAGAGAGAGGGAGAAAGCTATAAAAATTACACTAAACTGCTGAGAAAAGGGCAGAAGGTTTGTATGCTTTAAGAAAAGTTAATGCTCTCTCAAGAATACCGCAAAGAGCTTTTTTTAGAAAGGAATCCATAAAACAGGAAATTTACCGTAAAATTGTAACTGTATCTCACATGGGATCTAGTGGATGTTTCAGAACGATGGTACGTGCCTGATTTAGGGAAGGAACTACAAAAAATGCTAGCTGTGGGTGAGCAGCTTCAAAATGTATACTTCCAAGTATGGTTAATATTTGCATTGCTTACAAATCCTTCTGAAGTCGATAGGAGGTTAAGACAGACATTTTGGGAGGACTTTTAAAAAAATGTGCATATCTATTCAGATAGCCATATTGCATACTTGCTTACATCAAGGCTAAATTCTACTTTGGAAGAATAAAGAGAAATGTAAATTTACATCCACGCCGTTTGTCTGAAACTCACCGTTAACAGTATTTGTTTTGGAAATGGTTGCACATTTTCTTGGAATCAAAACAAAAGTAATAATAGAAAGGTTTCATAATGAAATCACTGTAATTTCAAAATGCCTGACAAGCATTTTTGTTGCTGTTGATGTTTCTCTGAAACCTTTCAATACATTTTCACTTCTCACTACTTTACATGTATTCCACTGTATTCTTATTATAATGTCTTTTAATGTGGATCAGTAGTCTGTTGTTGACGAGGCTAGGAATGATGGGTGGAACCACAAGAAGGGGCATGCAAAGAACACAATAACTTGATAAGATCAAATCTGATATAAAGTTGAACATCCAACAATTGAAAAAAGCTGTGCTTGAATCAGAATTTATTTTGCCAAGTGTGTCAGGACACACAAAGAATTTGTCTTCAGTGAACATGCTCAATACCTACAAACAACTGTGATTACAAGAAAGATACAATCAAAGATACATTTCATAGACATTTGAATATATAAACATAATCACAATCATTTGCATATGTAGGCATAAACATTGCATATATAGGCATAATCAATTGTGTATATAAGCATAAGATACACAATTGATCATGCCTATGAAGGCAATGACTATGCCTATATATACAAATGATCGCGATTATGCTTGTATATTTAAATGTCTATGAAATGTCTGCTGTTGATGAAGCTAGGAATGGTGGGTGGAACCAGAAGAAGGGGCAAGCAAAAAACACAATGACTTGATAAGATCCAATCTGATACAAAGTTGAACAACAAACAATTGAAAGAAGCTGTGCTTGACATGGAGAGTGCTTGCCTATGAAGTTTCCAAGAGTCAGACACAACTAAATGGTTAAATTGCAACAACACCATACCTGCAATACTGCATCCAGTTTTGGTCACCACATTGCAAAAAAGATGTTGAGATTTTTGGGAAAGTGCACTAAGTGCAACTAAGATGATTTAAGGGCCTGGAGAAAAAAACATATGAAGAACGGTTGCAGGAATTGGGTATGGCCAGTCTAGAGAAAAGAAGGACTAGGGGTGACACGATAACAATATTCCAGTATTTGAGGCACTGCCACAAAGAAGAGGGGGACAACCTATTTTCCAAAGCACCAGAAAGCAAGACGAGAAACAATGGATGGAAACTAATCAAAGAGAGAAGCAATCTGGAATTAAGGAGACACTTCCTAACAGTGAGGACCATTAACCAGTGAAACAGCTTGCCTTCAGAGGTTGTGGGTGCTTCATCACTGGAGGTTTTAAAGAAGAGACTGGACACCCACTTGTCTGAAATGGTATATGTTCCCCTGCTTGAGCAGGAGGGCTGGACCAGAAGACCTCAAAGTCTCTTCCAGCTCTAGTTTGATTCAACAGTCTGTTGGTAAAAACCTTAGAAAGTACCATTATCCCTAGCCTGTGCAATGCAATGCATCTGAACTGACAAAGCATAATGCCTGATAAATTTAATACTGAATGAGATTTCACTGATTGATCTGAAGTTGCTATTGTTGATTCCAACTGAGATTTTGATTGTAGGCCCACACTTCCTCACTCAGGGCATTTCATAGTGACTCTAGACAGAGTCATCTTCCAACTTTTCTTCATTGCTTCTTACACAGCAGACACATAGAGCCCTCTCTGTTGGCACGTGAGCCAAGTTGCTCCAGCATTGCCCCAGAACTGGGCATACTCAGAAAGATATTAGTGGTGTTGAGTCATGATGTCACATGGCCATGTGCATGCTCAGAAAGAGAGTAGCAGTGCCAAGCAATGATGTCATGAACCGCGATCCATTAGCTGTGACTTGTTCGGGCACTCGGTGCCTAAAACGTTAGCCATCACTGGTATATAGGATGACTCTACTCAGAGACATACATAGGACTTCACCCTTAAATACCACGCAAAACTTCTCTAAATAGAATTTAAAAGATCAACATGATCTCCTCTAAAGTCTACATATTTGTGTATATTTACTCGGGTTTAATCCTTTTGACATTTGTTTAACTTATTTCTGAGAAAGCAAGCAATATGCTCAGTTGTTAAACTTAAAACCCCAAGAATGAAATCATAATTTAACTAATTTCCTGTAACTATTCAAGAGAAAACTTCTATGTTTTGTTTCATTTTATTTCATCTTTTTTTTTCTCCTTATCTTATGCTATCAAGAAAACTGATTCATGATATCTGGAGCCTTTCATGAAAGGAAGTGAAAAGATCTGTTGGGCCTTCAAAAATTATGCATTCCCCTCGCGTTGTCATGGAAATTGCGTAAGCACACCTCTTTGAAGAGTTCTTTTCTGATACGTTTTCCATTTCTCCAGCCAAATAAAATGGCATTAACCAAATTCTTGCTCACATGTTTCACATCAAAACAACAACAAAAGGCTGCTTCCAAGTTTGTCATTAGATTCTGCATCAGAGACACAGCAATGTTATGCCACAATCCAATGCTATCATAGCTTTGAGGACTGCTCTAGCAAACAAGAACAGATGTTTCTGCTTTCTCCACTTTCTCCATCAGCCATGGAGTGAAAAGGATAGCAAATTGTGGATCTCAAACGTGTGAGAAAATGAGTGTGCTTTCAGGAAGTCTCAGTCCATTGTTAGCCCATTTCTTGTCCTCTGCACTCCTGGGGGAAAGTTAACCTTATCTTCGTTTTCCCACTGACCGTCTTTTTTGGTGCGCTGTGGAATTCCAGGAAGAACATCCTGCGAGAGAACAATATTTGGCATTTGTCGAGCTGACTAAGTAAATGAGATCAACTTTAAGCTTATGCGAAAAGGAGAGGCCAGACTAGACAAATCCTTGAAGATTAAAAACCAAACAAAACAACCGACAGGAAACAGGCACAGGGGTGAAAGCTCTCCCAAAGGTATACTACAGTCTTCATGACAAATGAGCAGAAAATCTTGAGTATAAATTGCCAAACACTGCAACTTAGATACTACTAGTAGATGTATGGTTGCAACTCAGCTGTGTTTTTCATCGTAATAATAAAATAAGTTTGTGTGGTTGTGTTTAGATAGCTTTCCCCAACTTTGTGCCTTTCTGATAAGCTGAGGCTACTGTGAATCAGTTAAAAAGGCACTGTTTAAATTACAAATTGCCCTTCATTGCTTAAATTCAGTTTCCATTCCATTTGATAAATGAAACTTTTTTTAGGAAATCTTTCAAACGAGTTTTGGAAAAACATTCATGACTGAATTGTAATTCTTACTGGTCCTCCATTGTGGAATGCAGTGGTCTGCAGCTTCCATAGGTTCCAAAGGAAAGCCTTAATTGGAAACACCTTTACTAAGTTTTACTTTACTAAAACTTTATCAAGTTTTTTTTTTCAGTAACAGCGGCCCACACCTTTGAAAACCTGCTGAGAATTTTATTACTCCCTTGGAGAAATTCAGAAAAACCATTCACCCATTTTTTCAAACTACCAAGTGAATGGGTAATTTATAAACAATAATCTGTTCTATTGAAATGAGAAGGTTGCTCTAAAGATTTGCCAAAATGTTTCAGATTTAATTTTGGAAGGTATTTTATTTTAGGAATAAAGAGAACATTTTGTGGTCCTATTGTTCAAATTTTGGATACAGAGTAGAAAGAAAAAAAAATCCAAAATAATGCTACATAAACACCCAGAGTCACTGGCAGTTTGGTGGCATATAAACTTAATATTGTTGTTATTGTTATTGTTATTACATACTCTAGCAAGAAGCCAAAACACCAGCCTGAAGATGGCAAGTGAGACTTTGCAGAAACATCACCAAGAGACTTTCTACTCCTCATGGGAAAAGACTCAAACCCATTATATTTTCAGGATTTGCTTTGCAGAGTGTGATACTGATCTATATCATTGTTTCAAAGTCAAAAGGTCAGATCTGTTATATAAATATTAATGTCACACTAATGTTAGTTACAGCTAGTATTACCTGGATGGGGAGCGAGAAGTTCAAAACAAGCAGTGATTGAAATGTGTAATATAGGTAACACCTTGCTAAGAAAGCCAAGTTTGCTGTTTAAACACAGAAAACAGATCTCAGCAGAATGTATGAGCCATAGTGCTGAAGAAGCAACTAATGTCAGAATGACCAGAATTAAAATGATAACGTGATTCTGATGACTCATGATGAAAAGGTGTGTGTGTGTGTGTGTGTTTGTGTGTGTTTACAAGAGTTCTCAATGAGAGAAAAAATAAACTATTGTTCATACAACTGTGTGATTTTTCTACCAAACATAATAGGAAGGAAAACTGAGAAAGGTGAAGCAAAACAGATAGCAATGGGTGTAGGCATTCTGACTTTTTCAAACATTGTAGCATCACTGTGGGATAAGCTACAGCAGTGGAAAACCTGGAGGTGGCTCCTAGATTGATGGTAGATTCCATCTGCCTTCCCCCATTGCTCTCTGCTTTCCACCCATCCATCTTTTGGGTGATCATATTGACGTCTTTATTCTCCTTGTGTTTCTTTGTCACTGTGTATTTTATTGTTCTATTCTTTTATTTCTATTTTGTCTGCATTCCTTTCCTCCCCCTTTTTTCTATTGTGGTAAGCCACCTAAAGTAGCCCCATGACAAGATAGGTGCCAAATAAATTTAACAAACAAACAAATAAAATCCTATATATTCTATGGACAGAATGGGCTTCCCAGAGCATCACCATCCCCTTTTGGATTTCTTTTTGTTTACAGTAAATTTAAATTAGATCCTCATGCATTTTCATGATCAGAATCTTAAGGCAGTTAAGGTATTGGCCAATTACACTTGGCCAATAAAGAATTCTATTCTATTCTATTCTATTCTATTCTATTCTATTCTATTCTATTCTATT
>JANHFO010006652.1:150270-162098 GCA_032468095.1 Pareas carinatus | reverse complement strand
TATTAATGCTTTGTGTTCAGAAAAAGATTGATATACTTAAAAGAACACTCATGCTTTACAATTAATTGAACTATTTTAAAATTGCACTGTATAGACTGGTCTGTTTGCTCTTAGTTTCCTTGTTTACTGCAAACTGTTTTCTTAAATGTTAATAATTTAATAGGGTAATATATAAGTATAAGTATATAGATAGGGTTAGTTTTTTGATGTGAACAAAACAAAAATGTTTATATGCAGGTATTTTCCAATGATTTTTCTTTTTGCATATATTTTGGAAAGAGGTGAATTATTTTTACTATATATTTTGTCTTTCATGGGTTGAAAGAAAGGAATTAATTGGCTTTTAGCATCACTACAGTATTCAACCTGACCTGGATTGTATGCGTCCAGATGGAGTGTATCATCTGAATGATGACAAGTGCCTGCATCATTTTGATTGGATTTTTAGTTGGGATGCAGCATTGAATTTATTTTGGTTTCTCGAGGAGTATGGTTTTACTAGTTGGACTTCTTGGCAGTTTGCAGTACATCTAGGCAAAATAGTCTTTTGGATTTTGGTGGCACTCCTTTGAAGTTGTTCAGGCCTTTCTTGGTGAACCGGAAGTTGTCCTGGGGTTGTGCTGTTCAGTAGTCAAGCCATTGCTCTATAATGTCCTACTGGATTCTATTCTGTCTTCTTGACTGTATCTGTGCAAAATCAATGGAAGCTTAGAATGGGATGCCATCAGTGTGCTGCTGATAGTTTCCAGCTCTGATTCTCCTTGACCTTCAATTCCAAAAAATAATATTTTCAAAATTCAAAAACTAATGGGCTGGATGAGAAAGAAAGTGTGGCATTAAATCCAGACAAGATGGAGATATTATTGGACAATTCCCACCTGGGGTGGTTTTTATCTTTAGCTTTCACTGTATTCAAATAGATGTTAAATGCTATTATGATGATGCATCAGATATAACCATTCATACATCAGTCAGATTTGACAGTAGTTATTAAGTGCCAATAATGTTCTTTTCAGATTGTGCCTCTGCTCAGATACTAAATGATAGTGAAGAAGCGCATGCTGCTGAATCTTTTTGCAAAGAAATTTGTAGATACACAAACCGGTAAGATAAACCCGTTGTATTGGTGTTTCACATTCTTCAAAAGAAGGGGGAATAGGTTTCTTCTGTTCAGAGGTTCACCCATCAATAACTCCACCTCCTTGTGAATTTTGCTAATAGGCTGTACAAACATGCATCAGTAAATAAGTCTTGTGGGACGGGGATTAGGGCAGAAAACAATTAGAATAAAAAACAAAAATGCAGCTAGAAAATTTTACGTGGTTTGAAAATACAGTTTGCTTTTGGTTTTCTGATTGCAATTGTCAGTTTGCATGAGAGCCAATTTGATCAAACAGTTAAAATATCAGGCTAGAAACCAGGCGACAATGAAGTCTAATCCTGTTTTAGGCATGAAAGCCAGTTAGATGACTTTGGGTCACTCACTCATTCTCAGCTTAACTCCCCTCACAGGGTTGTTATTGTGAGGAAAATAGGAGGAAAAAGGAGTGTTGGTATATTCATTGCTTTGAATTATTTATAAAAATAAAAATAGGGATACAAATAAATGGGTGCGATGGCTCAGGGGTTAAGATGCTGAGCTTGCCACCTGAATTCAAGAGCTGAGCACCATGCGATGGGGTGAGCTCCTTTTCTTGCCCTAGCTCCTGCCAATCTAACAGTTCAATAGCGTGCAAATGTGAGTAGATAAATAAATACCACTTCAGTGGGAAGGTAAAAGTTCCGTATTTTCATGATGGCCACAGGATGACAGAAATGTCTCTCAGACAGCGTAGGTTCCCTCAGCTGAGAAGGGAGTTGAGCAACCCATGACCAACTCAAAGACAGGGGAAACATTTAAACCTTTGTAAATAAGCAAACAAATAAATGCAATTGTGTGCAATATTATAATTTTGAGGGGGGGGGCTTGGTTTTGTATCCTGCCTAAGTCGTGAAACACTTCACTAGGGAGGAAAGGTACTACCTGTTTCAAACTGAAGGAAAATAGAATGAAAATGGGCCAAGCAAATTATGATTGCTTTGTTCATGTTTCAGATTAATCAGCAAATCATGACTGGAAGCATATATGATTTAATGCAATGTTGCCAAATTATTAGATTTATTTATTGTTTTATAAGTACTGTCACCTCTGCCTGAAAAGGTTTATATAAATACTTTAACAAAATAGCATCAGTTTTGACAAAGCAACACCTTTCTGGGCAGCAGTTAAAAGCATTAGAGGGAAAAAATATGATAAACAGAAAAAGGAAGGCAGAGCATAGTAAATATTTTTATAGCAACCTGCTTAGCAGCCTTTTTAAAAACACTAACTGATGGTACATTATTTGAATATAACTGGGTACTTCTAGAGCATATGTGTCAAACACAAGACCCACAGGCCAAATCTAGCCCACTGCCTCTTTGGATCCGGCTCGCATGTAAGCTGGGTGCTTCCCTGGGATGACAACAACTGGAGGGGGGGGTTGGTGGTGGCTGGAGGGGAGTGTGGCTGGGGGGGCCGTCACAGGAGACTCTGGGGGGCAGCAGCAGCAACAGCCACAGGGAGGGTCCCAGGGGGCTGCAGCAGATGCGGAGGAGTGGCCAGCAGTGGTGGCAGTGACCCTCAATGGAATTGAGTTTGACAACCCTGTTCTAGAGTGAGATTAATTATTTTGGCCACTTTTCCATAAATGTTTTTATTTTGGAACATAACAGATGAATGCTTTTTAAAAAACAGCATCACTGCTTTGGTGAAAGTTTTTTAATATATATATTAAAAAAATATTCACTATTTTCTGCTCACTTATTTTTAATCAGTTAGGATTTTAATCCAGTTTTGACATTTTGAAAATATTAAATCCATATATTTGAATTTTGTTATAGTTGCTACAGCTTACAAGTTCCAGGTTGGTATTTGTGGAATTGTATAAAGAAAGGCATCACCCCCTACCTCCGGTGCGCTGCTTTATTCTTCCATTATCTGCTGGCAGTACCTCCACCTGAAGAACTTTCATCTGGTAAGTTCCTGGTTAGGCTAACCTCGTTAATTTTGAGGTGGAGCCAAATTCAAATTGTGCAGGAAACAAAATTTGCTATTAAATATGGGTAAAATTTTAATATCAATTCACATCCATCACATTCTCAATTTCAAACAGTACTTTTCATTGAAAACCCTCTTGCTCTTCGTTGTTTTCTGGTAACTGCAATTATCATGAATACAAAAAGGGAGCAGTATAATGCTGATTATTAAGGATTGGGGGGGTTTTCAAGAAGAAGATACATCAAATTATATAAGCTTAATGCTCTGTGCATTGGGACTCTTTTAAGACTGGAGAGGAAATAGTCCTAATTTCTTGTTAACTCTTCAGTATCGGTTTGTTCTCTTAGAGGTAGAATTTCACAGCCTTTACAGAAATGATCAACATGGCAATTGGTTGTTACATAAGAAGCCTCTTGTTTTTCCCCAGTGTAAGAAAACTGTTACAACTTGAATTATTAAAGTTGCAATCACAAAGAAAATAAACCAGCAAACTCTGCTCATCTGTAAAAACAAGAATCTTCATGAATTCCTTATGTGCAGGCTATTGTCTCATTCCAGTTATTTACAATATTTTTTATACTGATTCAATTGATGAACTGCATAGACTGCAGTATTTGAATAAAGCTATTATGTTAGGTGGTGCAATTAATATCTAATTATCTTATAATATCTAATATAACATCTAATATCTCTTAACAGTTTCAGAGGAAGATCAGTTCAAAGCACTTTGTGATTATCTGTCTCTACCTACAAATTTATTCATGCTTTTCCAAGAATATTGGAATATTGTGGAGCCCTTACTTCAAAGGTATTCTTTAGTGATGCAAAATGACCAATATTATTATTATTATTATTATTTATTAGATTTTTATACCGCCCTTCTCCCCGAAGGGACCCATATAACATGCTATATCCAAACAAATAAACTGTGTTATTAACATACATACAACAGACTTAGATGATATATGGTTTCCCACAGTTCCGTGAACCACACACTACTCATTTTCATTCTCATTTTAGTCATATCTAGCATATCATGCTAACTTAGGCTGTGCACATGTGTTAGAGAGCAGTCTGCCAGTAGAGAACAACCATGACCTAAATATAAATAGATTAAAATGTTTAACATTTATTTAATCATATTTAATACTAATAATATAAAATAATTCTATGTAATTTTATGTAAAATAATTGCTTATCTGTGATTTGGATTTGAGGAAGCTAATCTCTCCTTTATCTTAAACCTTAGGAAAGCAACTTTCAGGTTGCTGTTGGGATCCTCTTGGAAAAAGTAGTTTACTAGACCAGCTGCTCATTTGTTTAGAAAATCAAAAGTTAACATATATAGAAGTACAAAATGACTGGGGAAATGGTGAATCAGTCCTGCACTAAGCATATGAGTTTCTCTTGGGGGCAGGAATGGAAACTGCTTGAATTAATTCCAAGGTGAGATTTGCAGACTTAAGACCAAAAAGATTAGAGTGATGGTGTGTGGGAAAGCTGATTTCAGGAACTAATAATGGAAAGGCCTGATCTGTTGTGTACTTGGGCACTGTTCTCGGCTCCTAGGGCTCCTTAATAGCCTGGGAGTAGTGTACTTATCTGCTCAATTATAAGTGCTTGTTTACATATGCGTTTGTCAGGGTAAGTTCTCAGTACATGTCTAGAGATTAAGCAATGTGACATGACTGTTAAAAAGGCAAGTGCACTTTTGGCTATGTCGGTAGAAAGTAGAAAGCAGTAATTCCATTCCATATTGCGTGGTTCAATTCTGAGCAAGGTATTTTTAAAGAGATTCTGAAAAATTGTAACAGTGTTCTGGGCAGAGGGACCAGATGGAACAATGAGCCAGGAAAGGATTAACAGATACCTTCCCTGACCTCAAAACAGTAGTCAGTGTCCAAGTTCAAGGATCAAGAAGCCAGAAATACATGGAGTCCAAACTGAGGTCAAAACAGGAATGCAGACACGGAAGTCAGGCTGAGGTCAGGAATACAGAAATTCCAAGACTGAGTCAAGCTGAAGTCAGGAACACAGGAATACTGAATCAGAGTCAAGCAGTTGCTGAAGCCAAGCAACTGTTTGAAAACCAACAGTTTTAAAGGGTGGGGGCCGCCTGCCATGCCCCCAACGACACCCAATAGGTTGGCCCCGTGAAGGGAGCCTAGTCACAACAGACAAATACAAAGAAAAGCAGTGAGGTTGGATTAGATCCTTAAGAAAAGAGCTTGAGAGAAGTGGATAGGTTTACCTTGACAAAAGATATTAAGGAGAGACAATGACAGCAATTTCAATTGCTCTAATGGGTGTCACACTGAATATGACTAAAGCTTTTTCTTGTTGACCCAGAGTGCTATAACAATAACAGAACAATTGTGTTATGTAAAATAAGGCAGATTCCATCTGAATGTTAGTAAAAGCTTTTCCATGGATAGAGCAATTCAACATTGAACCAGTTCCTCCTTTCTGGATTTATTCAAGGAACAGCTGAGTAACCATCTTATAGGATGGCTTAATAGATTCCCACCTGAATAGGAAATTATCCTCAGAGACCTAAACATTTCTTCCATTTAGGATTATATGTCTTTCCTCTTGCTTTTGCCACTGACAAGACTGATCAAAAGTTTTTCAAACAGATGGTGCACTGATCCTGCTGTGCTTTGCTTCCTGGAGGGGAAAAATATTGCAATAAAGTAAGTTTCATTTTTCTGGCTCTACAATTACATAGGAGTTTTCTGGTCTTTGCTAATCAAAACCAGAATGTATTTCTAACTTGCTGCTTCTGAATGCTTTTTATATATTTTCTGATGAGAGATGCAATCTTTCCCTGGAATTCAGTAAAAAATGGATTGAATAGTGTTTGAACTAATGTTGATTTTTCAAACGAGATTTCAGCATTCCCTTACTAGGGTTATGTGTTACTTATTCCTTTCAAAATGTTTTCTTTACTGTAAATTCAACATTCCTTTTTGAGACACTAATGGAATCAATTTATTGAAATAAAATTCAGAGAAACCTCCCCAAACCCTGTTTCCTCTTGACATGATCCAAAATTCCCATAATTATTTGCCCAATTACAAGAATTGAAATCCAGTACCAATGCAGGGAAAGTTGATTTAGAGAATAGCAAATATATGAACTGATTTATAAATTGCAATATAAATAGGACTGATAGGACAGTACAAATAATCAGTAGATGTACTGTCATATATTAAAAGTAAACTGTTCCTTGATAGACAGATATCTTTTAGTGTAGCTCCTATTTCAGTTCAAATATATACTTTAGACATCAATTCAAACTGGAGGGAGGGTAGCCAAGTGCCAAATGTCTTTGAAATTTGTTTCTCAATAAACAAGGCTATAGATAGATCTTATTTAACAACTGCCGTATTCAGAAACTATTCAGAGTTATAGTGGTGCTGAAAAAGTAACTTTACAGCCAGTCCTTGCATTTACAGTTGTTGCAGCCTTCCAGCAGTCCTATTACTGACATTTGGTGGGTGTTTACAATTGTTGCAGCATTCTGGGACTTTTATGATCCATATTTGCACATTTCACAACTGGTTTCCAACAAGCAATCAGTAGAGAAGCTTGTAGTAAAATCACAAGTCACAATTACATGATCTCATTTAATGACCAGCAGTGACTCATTTAACAACTGAGTGGGAAGTGTTGTCATAAGTCTGCCTCAGACACTGACATTTCACTTAGCAACCACGTCGCTTATTGCTGGAATTGCCAGCATTGTAATTGCTAAGCAGAGACTACTTGTATTATTCCAGAACCTCAAGTAAGCAGTCCTTGGTCTTGCAAAATATTGGGATGGGAGTGGGGAATAAGTAATTGATTTTTTATTTTTTATTACTGACCTCTTTCACGGGCTTACAAATTGAATGGAAATGCTTCATGTGCACCCTTATTTGGAACTCTCTCAACCATTCAAATCTGCCTTTGCCCATCATCAGTGTGCTGACCCATCTTCAAGGCCTCTATAGTTACTTGCAGATAAGAAATGTTAGGGATGTGATCTCAGGTCTATCCCTCATCTGATCTCCTTTTAATGTTTTCATTGTACTTGTAATTAGCTGCATGTCTCCTTAGATTATCATTTAGAAAGTGTAATAGAAATGAAAGGCATATGTAATACTTTGTAACTACATAGTACACAATGCTCATAAATGTCTACCTTGAACATCATAAGTACCGTCTTTCTGCCTTAAGTCATTTTGTGTGCAAAGATTTCGAATTCCACAGAGAAAAACTTTAACACAGTGTGTCTCAATCATGGCAGTTTGAAGATCTGTGGATTTCATACTGGCTGAGGAATTCTGGGAGTTGAAGTCCACACATCTTCAAGTTGTAAATGCTGAACAACACTGCTCTAGCAGGTGACTCTTTGGTACCCCTCTGAACCCTGGCATACAGTAATTCTTTTTTTTTAAACAACTAGATATCCAAGGAAAAGAAATAAATTGATAATGCTTCCAGAAGACTACAGCTGCCTTTTGAACCAAGGATCTCAATTTAGGTGAGAACCAGAAGCTCTGCTCATTAGAAACACTTATTATTTCATTGAACTGAATTAAGGATAACTAAAGGATCAATCTTTAAGCAGACAACTTCACTATTTTTCTCCTTGCTATTCATTTAAGGATAAGGAGCTTCATTTCAGACTGCCAAATAACCCATACCCAAATTATCTTGGTGGAAAGCTTTCCAACAGGAAATCTTTCAAAAAGTGGTGATGGGATTCTGCCTCTACCTGAAACTTTTCTATACTATTCTGCTAAACCTAAACAGGGCTCTGGCGTCCTGTTCCAGGATAACTGGAATGTTATATGGAGACATTTTTCAGTCTGGAGATGGGTTTTCTTGTGTGTCTCAACATTGACAACTGGCCTGCGTTGCAAGGCGCTCTTCTTCATACATTTTCATATTTAAAGACTAATTATATGTATAGAACTGGCCATCCTATTTTGATGGTATCCCGAGTGCCATATTGCAAAAAGGTTCTGAAGATGCTTACGTGTTATATATTTTTAATTATATAAAATGCACAATTTGGAAAATATTGCCCTTGAAGTTCAGTAAATAATATTGATTAAGAAGATAATGTATAATATCAATGTTTCTTAATATTCAGAATGCATAAGCTGCTTTGCCAATTGAACTTTCAGAAGTACCTCATTACTACATCTGTTATTTAGTTGTTATAACTGCTCTCCAATTTAAATCACATTTTATAGATTGGAAAGGCTGTGTTCAAGACCATTTCTTAAGGTGTCAACTGATTTTTAATTTGAAATTATGACTGATCATTCATAATGTAAAATCATGGATTATGCTTTACATGAAAAAATTCTGCACCATAGTTTGAGTGTAGAGTCAATGTACACTTTATCCCAGACATTTTCTTCCCATTTTGACAAGTTTCAGCTTTATAAATGGGAGAAGCACATTTCCACCTTCGTCTTTTAGCTGTCTTGTGGCAGAGACCGACATGTACAAAAGTCTCTCTAAAAAAATCAAGGACAGATTTTAGGTTTGTTTTGTTTTTATGATATGTGAATCCAGACTTAATAGGAAACAAGTCAACATATGATATAGCTAAATTTTCAATCCGGTTTCAAATTGAATCTTCAGATTCTAATTTGCCAGTTCCAGATTTCTTTGTGAACATTCTAACGTTCGAATATTATAAGTCTGCATTAGAAGCACAAAACTATTTGGAACGAGCTACTTTCATTCTCCATTGTAGCTGATTTCTATTTGCAGTGAAATATAACAATACCAACAAATACATTTTGTTATCTACCTTCTAATTGTCTGATTGTATGAATATTAGTGCCAAAATAATGTTTGTGGATGATTTGGCACTACATTTACAAGAGCACCTTTCAAAATAGCCATCTTGGTTCCAAATCTCAGTGTCTAATTAACTTTACCTTTCCAGGTGTCCCCGATCTTCCGATGATGAAACCAAACATCCTGTCCTATGTTTGTTTTGTGGGGCTATGTTGTGTTCTCAAAACACCTGCTGCCAGGTGCTAGTAAATGGAGAAGAGCTAGGGGCTTGCTTTTCACATGCAGTTTCCTGTGGTGCCGGAGTTTGCATTTTTCTCAAGTAAGTGACAGCTGGAAAATAAAGCTAATCTAAATTAATCAGGGCAAGGAAGGTGAATGGTGATGGATTCCCAGTTTTGTGCATGCCAGATATATTGGAGAATAGCACCCATAATTCAGATACCAGCTCAAGGAAAGAAGTGGGTAAAAATAATTGTTCCGTCGTCTTTTATCCGTGGCAGAATAAACGGCCACTTTGGATGTACTGTAGTAGTTTACAAAGACTGGAAAGATCCCTGAAATTAGATTGTGAATGCCTTACAGTATTCAGAGAAGAGATCAGTGCTTAACATGAAGAGGGCGAGAATTACCCCTTGTCCAAGACTGTGATCCTTGGAAATAGTGGAAGGAGTAGATATGCCAGCAGAGATAAATAAGTTGGAAACTCTTTTTCCACAGCCTTTCTCTAGATATAATTTACTTTGTTCGCACATTCTTAATATTTTGTACTAAGCCTGCCAGCAAATTTCTGTTGGGTTTCAGATTTTTCCCCCCCCTATTTTCTTCTTAAGAATCAGAGACTGCAGGGTTTTGCTGATTGGTGGCAAAAATAGAGGTTCTTTCTATCCTGCGCCATATCTAGATGAATATGGAGAAACGGATCCAAATCTGATGTAAGTTATCGTTTTCTTTTTATTTTGTAAGAAGCTATATCTTCATTGAATGAATTTTTACCGTCCTTCATACTCAGATTATTGGATGCTAGATTTTTCCTCGTATTTTATTTAGATTACATCCTCGTATTTTATTTAGATTACACTTTATTTCCTGAACAGTAGAGACTTGTTTGCTGGTGAAAATTTGAGGTTGGATTTGTGCCTGACACTGGTGCTCCCAAATATTTCTCTGTGAATTATTTATTTATTTATTTATTTTCTTTATATTATTATATTTATATACCGCCCTTCTCCTGATGGACTCAGGGCGGTGTAAAACCATCCAATAGTAAGAACCCTTCAGCAGTGGAACCAATTATCCAGCAAGTTGGTGGGTTCCTCTGGGCCAAATGGGACTGATAAACAGCCATCTGTCAAGAAATTTTTAACTGGTTTAATTAATTGGCCTGAATGTTCCCTTCCAACTCTAGCATCTTTTCATTCTGGGTCATGTATCCAAGCATATTAAATAAAATACTACTAAATATTGTTTTTTTAAAACCCTAATAATTGTATTTTTATTTCTCTTTGAAGAAGAGGCAATCCTCTGCACCTGAGTCATGAACGATACCGGAAGCTCCACTTGTTGTGGCGACAACACTGCATCATAGAAGAGATTGCTCGAAGCCAGGAAACTAATCATGTCTTTTGGGGATTTAATTGGCACCTGCTCTGAGTTTCAAGCTCTTTGAGACTAAATTGCCAACCCCTCACTCGTAAAACATCAAACAAAGAATATGAAGAATCTTAGTTTAAGGGGAAATGACTAACCCACATCTGCATATTGAAACCTGTGGGCTTGGATTTGGTTAGGGAAAAAATGCATGCATATAACTTCCCAAATATGAATGCTAATTGATCAAAAGCAGAACTGTCTCAATCATCAAAAAGCTGACTTTTTCCACTTATCCAAATTAAAAACAATCAACAGTATTTTCATTCTTTTGCAGCATCAGTTCTAAACACATAGTTTTCAGTGCATCCGGATATAAGAACAAAGTGATTTAATCTCCTCTTGCCACATTAGTTGCTTCTGTTTCCTTTTTTAGTATAGCAGGTCTCAAAATAAGTGTAATCTGTAACTGACTTTGTCCATGACTTACCTTTGAGTACAGCATTATAACAACATGAAGGTGAAGCAAAGTAAAAGAGCAAGGTATGCTGGAAAGGAGGTTAATATTTATTGTGAATCCTTTTAGAATGAGAATGTGTTAGTGCAGGTTAATTTGTTAACTCTGAGAGTTTCCAGTTAGCTCTAATGTATATCAGAAATCAAATGCTTTGCTCTTGGCTTATCCCAAAGTGGGAAGGAACAGCACTGCAGGAAAACAGAAATGAAAAAAAATCAATTTGTTATTGAAGTAGTCTTTGTATTGCCCAACAAATTTCAGACTAAATTAGATTTTAAGGGGGATTAAAAAGCTATACTATACATTATAATTGAACAAAAATTAAAACAAATACATTATTCAAAAGGTGTTCTCATAACCTCATATGTACCACACATAATCTAATAACATTTTTATACTGTATGCAACACACAACAATACTTCAAATAATTATATTTGTAAAATAGTAAGGCTATTCATAAAATAATTCATAAAACAAAATCCATGCTAAAAGGAGTCCTTAATATATGTACCAAATGTTATATTGCAATGTAAATTTAAACATTACTTACTTACTTCTTTTAAAAATACAATAAAAAAATAAAAGAAGTTTTTTTTCCTGTTTATGCCTGTATGTTCTGCTACAGCCATCATCAGGGGCTTAGTTGCAGGATGAGGACTCAGATAATGAATCGGTGGGTAAGGAGCCCTCTACTCTGGCTGTTCCACCCTCGGCCTTTCTGCCTTCACCACAGCTGTCTTGCCAGTTTCTTTAGGGGAGGAAGAGCAAAGCAAAGAGGCAGACGCTGGCATAGAGCCAGAGGCTGCAACAGCTGAGGATGATTTATTAGATGCCAGAAT
>JANHFO010006652.1:113995-126004 GCA_032468095.1 Pareas carinatus | reverse complement strand
ATTAAGGTTTCTGCCTGTAATATGGAGCTAATAGTGAAATACCAGAAGTAGTTGAAGAATTGTTGAGTTGATGCATGTAAAACAGGGCATTCAGAAACATCCTGGTGTTTATTTTTTATGACTTTTAAAAAAAAATTTTCTATAAAATGTTGTGCAAGATTTTATTTTTTTGTAGAACCTTTTTATTTTAGATATTCTTAAGAAATATACAAAGGACAAAAAGCTGTTAGTTGCCCTCATGTTCATAATGAAATATATTAAGGTATTTTGTTTCTGCAATTTAATTACTATTGAAATTTGCTGTCTATCTTTCAGTTCAGCATTGTGAAATTGGAAAATAACCTAATTAAAATAAGATTAAGAAGGTTTCTTTTTTGACCATGATTTTATTAGCCTGGTTTCATATACAGCTGTTTTGTTTCTATAGTCTCTGCTTAAATGGAAGCCACTTCTGGGAACTTGATGGTCTCTACTGACATAGGCTTTGCGTAGAAGCTATACCACCCCAGAGATTGCAATGAGTGGAGGAGGGGAACAGCCGGATATTCTTACTGTGGGGATATTGGTAAAAGAAAGATGGAAAGTGGTAAGTATGAAATAGTTTTATAGATTTTCTTCAGATGTTTGGTTATATAATACTCAATCAAATAAAATAAATCAAAATGTTATATATATAATTTAAGAGAACAGACATCGGTATAAACTGCAAGACGGAAGATTGTACATTACACCCTTCTTAAATATGGTCTTGAGCAGCATGATAAATAAATAATCAGATTATAGTTTACCTAATATGATGGCTGCATAGAAATAATGAAAAGATAATAATTTTATCAATGCTTTTCAGGAATAGATTCCTATATGTTACAGCTGGTTAATTGCATTATCAGTCAGTGTTCTGCGCCATGTCTTTTCCTGGATTCTTGTGTAGTTGAAAATTTCACTGTTCCACCTTTTCTATCACCCTTACATGTTAATTTGAAATGCTCTGCATGATGATAGTTCTGCCTTTATTAGGCTAGTATGGTCCAATTTTCCAAGCCTTCTTTGCTAGTTCAAGTTAATCTCTTTTCCTCTCTTACGTTTAGGATTAATTGTCTAAACACAATCTCCTTGATGTCTGCAGTTTTCTTGTTTTTTTTTAGTTAATATACATACATAATTTTTGTCTCTCTTTCTGTCTCTGTATGTCTTTGTCTCTGTCACACACACATATTCATTCATAGGAGGAAGCTGAAAAATCCAGCAGGGAATAAATGAGTGGAGAGAATTTAAGATAAGAAGGAGGAGCATGTATTTGACTGAATGAATCTGTATTTCTCTGAGTGAGACAGGAATATTTAGACGGAAAGGTGCAATATGTATGTTTGAGAGTAAATGAAGAGTGCTTGTTGTCCTGTTTGGGTAATAATTTTTTTATGTGTGATGAAAAATTATTTCAAATGTATCTACACCACAGGATATTCTCTTTTAGAGTAAGTAGTGTTATACAAAGCTTAGAAAAGCAATAAGAAATTATAAGCCAAATAAAGAAATTAGGTAAGGAAAAGAAAAAGATATAGTATATAAGTAAATCTAGTTTATAGCAACTTTTTTCACTAATACTCTCCTTATCTTTCTATTTTTGAGTCTATCATTTGCACACAACTTTTAATATGTTACTTTTTATTTTTCTCGTTTATTTTAGTATTTTGTGGTATAATAAAACATGAGAATAGGGTGGCACATCCAGAAGTAGTGCAGAAAAATCTGCACTACAATCAGGAAACAGAGAGAGGGAAGAGAAATATCTGCCAGGAGAATATTTTATTAATTAGCAGTGACACAGCTAAATCATATTTAATAAAATTCAGTATCTTTTGTCAGAACTCCTGGATCCTTCGCATATTTATCAAATGAAAATTACTTACTCTTAGAATAAGATTAATAAGTGGCAGAATATCAAGTCATCATCAGTCAAGAGTCTGAGACCGAATGAAGAAAACGGATAGTTTCACCAAGAAGATTCTAATATACTTAATCAACTAAAATTATCACAAAAGGTTGAAAGACTGAGTATCATAATAATGATGATAAAAGACTTGAATATGAATCCAAATACTCAAGAGATGAGTGTGAAGGATAAACAAAATAAGTTGTAGGACGAATCTCTGAAGGATAAAAGTAATAAGGAGAAATTCCCAAGACTGAAAATCTACCATGCAACAATGCAAAACAACTAGAAGGAAGGAGAAAAAAGAACCACTAAAGTGCACAATCAGTGATACCAGGGATCAAAATGTTGATAGCTGTATGTAAATAGTCAAGTGTATTAAATACTGCTGTTGAGTCAGAAAAAGATTGGCACCAAGGTAAGGGAATAGTCCTTGGGCACCAAAATATCGTTTATAATTCAAGTATGTGATATCTCAGTTGAATAGCCTGCTTGAAGTCTTGCTTGATATACATTGAGAAGGCTTTTAGAATTTAAATGAAGAATCAGTGGTGAGAAGGTAATTTTTCCAAAGATATTAAGTAAAAAAGGCCAAATACATTGGCCAGTAATTTGATCACAAAGAGAGATCCTAGAAAAGCTTGAACTTAGTTTGTTTCTTTCTATCAACTTTCCCCTCTGGGTCAAGACTTCCACAGCAACTTTTGACCCATCCTGATGATCTCTCCCTTTGTACTGGTAAATAATAAAATCATTCTTCCAATTGTCAGGCATTAATATAGTCTTGATATAAACTCTGAAGAAATCATGCAGCTACACCATAATCATTTTGTATTTTAACATTTCACTGGTACCCAATAAAATGTTAAATATATCTACATCTGCAAAATTCTTACAGTATGTGTGATTTTCTTGTTGCCATCCCTCCCTGAACATTAACATTTAATGCATTTATTTCAATTCTGTTATTTGATATCACTATAAATCCTATATTCTTTCTAATATTCCCTTGTTTTAGGATCATCCCAACATTTCATCATTTTTATTCCTAATTTCATTAATTCTGCTAGAGGCTCCTTGTTATCCTTTTTCATCCAGTCCCTCAATATTTTTTATTGTTTGATTAAAATAATTCTGTATTTTCTTTGGCACTTTCAGCTTCAGACACCAAAATAAGAGCTGCTAGGAAATTGTTGATTTCATCTTTTCTATCTAAATGGAGGTTTAAAACTACTACTTTTCTCATGGAAGGAACTTTTCCCTATGTGATACATGACATATGATATATGATATTGCCCTGTCCAGCATATCTTGACTGTACACATTAGCCATATAAATAGTATGCACAGTACCTCATGCTTAAAATAGTAAAAAAAATGAATCAGTTAATAAGAAATAGAAAAATTATTTCAGTCTTTTTCTCAGTTCCATCTTAGGGCTGAGATTAAATAAATCCCTAAAAAAAAGATGCTTTCCTAGCACCAAAAGAAGGATTGAATATTTAGAAAGCAGGAAAGATTCATTACCAGCTTCATAGAAGCAAATGCATGATCCTACCGGCCACTGGCTCAGAGAATTATGCCAGAAGCAGTCTGCAACTGAAGCCCTCGTGACAGTGGAAGAATGGGGACATCAACTCTCCAAAAATACCAAAATACATCAGAGAAGCTCTGCAAGGAGCAGAGCTGGCTTCAAGCTGTCTACATCAGATAGCACCAGCTGTTTAGACCCTTCAATGGTTACCTTCTTTCCTGGTGGATAGGCATTGGATAGCTCCAATTGCAACAACAGTCTAGTAGCCAGATCACCAACAGATTATTCAACAGCAACAATCCTTTAATGGCCAGTGTTTTGCAGAGGTTAAGAAAGGGAGTCAAGCACACTCAAGACCACAATATAACAAGTACAGAAACTGAATCTCATCTCTATTCTTATTATGGCAGTTGGAGAACTGAGAGCCATCAAATTGGCTGGTATATCTTCAGGATGGAGAGAATGACCACAGAAACCACCATGCCAGATGGTCTGTCAGCGGCTTGCTTATACAAAGCAATACTGCCTTTCCATCAAAGATTCCTCAGATTTATATACAGGAAGAACCAGTTTCGGTTCAAAGCAACCTCATTTGAACTGGGCTCAGCAATCACAGTATTTACCAAGGAGATGGGGCCCTTGTGGGTATATGCTTATCTGTATGATCTAATTATCAGAGCACCCACTATAGAAGAAATAATGGGCACCCACCATCTGATGCTTAGGTGCCTATGAAGGTGCCTTCATAGTTTTGAAGTGAATTTTGCCAAGAGTTTGCTCATTCTTTCAGAGCAGATTCAGATCACCATCAGAAACCAACTGCACATAATGATACTAAATATAGAAAGTGAATTTTCCTTTTGGGTAGTTAATCCCATTCAGTTTGGTACTTTGAATTCCAGTGAGAGGATAAAGGTGACAATATAGAATGGAGAACCCCCTACCAAAACATTCCAGGCAGGTACTGCAGTCTCATAAGGAGTTGCCATTCCTTACTGACCAAATGGAGCTGAGGACAAATACCTGGCTTTAACTAATGACTTTGGTGGAGAAATATCTGGTTCTTGTATCAGTAGAGTATATAACAGGATTGCTGAACACTATAACCAATGAAAAAATTTTCAGTACTTGTCTCATGAGGGAATGAATCCTATATCTGGAGAGTTTTCACAAGATTGCAGCAAGAAAGGATTCTTCCTTTACCAACCAAATAGCAGCAGATGGTAATAGACAAGTGATCTACTAGTTTGTTCTGATTTCAAGATCCCAGAGCTGAGAGTTCTACAGCCAACCCAGTTAATTTAAATCAAACATATTTACATATTTTTATTTCTTAAGTTTTTATTAAAGTTTATTATGGTATATATTATGGTATAAAATGCCAAATGGAAATAAAGATAAAAAAAGAAAGAGAGAAGGAGTACAAGGAACAAAGAAAAAGAAAAGCAGTGACTTCTGATGATGAATGTATTTTATGATTATGATCATAATTTATCACTTGTAGCTTATATATGTACATTGAGAGTATATGCACTGGAGACAAATTCATTGTGTGTCCAATCACGCTTGGCCAGCAAAGAATTTCTATTCTATTCTATTCTATTCTATTCTATTCTATTCTATTCTATTCTATTCTATTCTATTCTATCCTATCCTATCCTATCCTATCCTATCCTATTCTATTCTATTCTGGTGTAGTAGAATACAAAATACAATTGCAAGCTCGGTGTTTGCAATTGTATTTTATATTTCTATTAGATACAAGCCATTTCTATAACTACAAATCTACTCATCAAAATCTAAAATCAGAGTTTCATCTTTTTTCTGTTTCGAACACGAAGTCCGGAAGTGGTTACCATTTGGAAACAAAACTGGTTAAGCTCTCTTTAATTAAAACAGATAGCTTTATCCATCTCCGCTAGCTCCATCACTTTTTCTATCCATTCTTCCATTGTGAGGATTGACATGTCTTTCCATTTTTGCATGTAGAAGATTCTTGCCACTGTCAACATATATAAAGCAAAGTTCCAAATTTTCTTTCACATTCTTTATCCAATAGCCTTAAAGGGAAAACTTTTTGTTTCAATTTTTTATTTGTTTTAAGAATCTTCTGAATTAAGACAAAAATCTGGGCCCAATATTTCTTTGTTTGTCACAAATCCACCAAAGATGATAGAAAGTACCTTCTTTACATTTACAACAAATACTTGAGACACCTTTATAAAAAATATTAAATAAAATAATTTAATAAATAAATAAGTAAATAAGTAAAATATTTATATATTTGTCTTAATGTTTTCTGTATTTAGTCGATCAAATGGAATCATTTTAATCTAGTCAACTAGAGTCTTTTAATCAAAATTTTACATATAGTTTTATATTAATTATTTTATTTTAATTCTGTTGTTTGTTTGTTTTAAAAATCCAGAGGTATTACCTGCTCTTGAAAATAATAGACAGCATTATAGAAAAGATATTCTTGTTTCTATGATATGAAAGCTACTTCTTAGAATTACAGCTTTTGCCATGGGTGCCTGTTATTTAACAATCAGAAAAAATCAATGCTTTGTATTGGATTAAAACTGCACATGAAATTATTTTTCTAATTAAAATTCGTATGTATAATTGGCTAAGATTATTTTAAATGGACGATAATCCCATTTTACTACATTTTTCTACCAGTCTTACTACTTTGCATAATTGTAGCTTTGCAACTGATGGGGAACAAGAAAATTCTGGATGTTAGTATCTTAATTGTTAACAGTGCTATCATGGAGGTTTTTAATTTTCTGAAATAATTGCTCATATACAGTCAATAATGTTATTTTAGAATTTCTATTATTTTACCCAATTTATTTCTCAGCCATAATAATAAAAATGTATATGTACATAATGTAGTATAGTTGAATTTAAATACTTTTAGTAATTAGATAATACTCAAAGTTTACATTAGGTAACACAAAACCTCTGTAATTTTTAAATAATGCACTAGATTGATAGTTTTATTTATTACAGATAAAGAAGATTGGAGGTGGAGGATTTGGAGAAATTTACGATGCAATGGACATACTTACTCGAGAGAATGTTGCACTGAAGGTCGAGTCAGCGCAGCAGCCAAAGCAAGTTCTGAAAATGGAAGTAGCTGTGTTGAAAAAACTGCAAGGTAAGGTTAATAAAGGATCCTTATACTGTGGTTGCTAAGCCTCTCACACACGTTGCTAATGTATAGCAATTGTCCTACCGTTCTGAAAGTCACTCAAAGTCAGAATGGTGGGACAATCTTGAAAAATCAAGAAAAGCTCTGGGTATGAATAAGATATTCATTGATCAGGTTGGCAGCCAAATTTAACAAATAAACAGCATTTCTGAATGCAGTTCTATAAGGCTTAATTCCAGATCAGTATGTTAAGGATTGTGACTTTAATCACATGTTGAGATTAAAAATAGGAAAGTTAAATTTACATTGACCTTAATAACAACTTAAATGACTCTGTTTATTTGCATGACTTGAACAATGAAATATGGCAGCATTTGTGTTTTTAACAGCCTTTATATTTAGGGTTCGTGAATGCAGATTGTGCTTATTTTGGGTTTTGCAGATAACTATAGGAAACTAGGTGCTGTTTTAAACCTTTTGTCCCCTGTCTTCCCTTCAGCTGCTTCTTCCACCCTCACCCTCACCCCCTTGTGCTATAATCAAATCCCTTAGTGGAAACACAAGGGACTATTTATCCTCCGCTCTTCTATCTACTTTTAATATGCAAATAGTTTCAGCAGATGGCAGCACCTGGCTGACCTTGCCAGAACTCAGAAACTGAGTCAAATCTTGTTAATTCTTGGATGGAAGACCTGCATGGAATAGTATAGCTATAGCTTTGATGGGAGGTAAAAGAAGCCAAATGTCAAACCAAACAACATAGATCTGTCCATGACAGATTCTTTATGTCTATATTGTAAATAGCTTCTTTTACTCTATTTATAGCCTGTTATCTATTTTTTATGCGAGTGAGAAAGAAAAACAGACAGATTGACTTTAATGCTGGGTTTGAACATCTGATAAGTTAATGCCTTCTGCATACTTTAAGACTTTAATGTAAAGAAATAAAATGCTTGTACAGATCTTGAGTAACTCCCAGCATTTGCTTTCTTATTATTGAAAAAAATTCATTTTTATCTTCCATAAATTGACCTGTTCTCTGTTTGTGGTTGTTTATTTTAAGAACTTTTTGAAAGAGAGAGGGCTGAAAGCTTTCAAGCCTTTACGTTGTGCCAGAGTGTTTCTATCATAGAACTGATGACTTTAGGCGTGTTGGATATTCCATTCCAAATTCTTGAAACTGGATGGAGGAAGATGGTAGAGATGAACTCATAACTTTCCAGCTTCTTTTACTGCTGTCTGTCTTTTCTGATACAAATATCTGTAAAAGAGAACTTGCAATGTATTTAGCAACTGGGTTTTCTTGTTCTTTAAGCATCTTGTTCTTTAGCTCAGTGGACCCTAACCTTTTGGGCAACAGGGACCGGTTCCATGCAGAAAGGTTTTTTCTTGGACCAGAGGAGGTGTGGTTTTGTGCGCTGCCTGCATCCTGCAAATGGGGCTTGGCTTGGTTGCTGTCATGTCATGGACCGGTGCCAGTCCATGGACTGGGGATTGGGGATCCCTGCTTTAACTGCAGCTTACTTATTTGTTTTGTTGATTTGCTTTTGAATTATTATGCTTTATCTTTTGTTATACCCTGTTTCCCCGAAAGTAAGACATCCTCTGAAAATAAGACCTACTTATAGTTTTGCCTCTCACTGAAATATAGGGCATCCCCCCAAAATAAGACCTCCCCGATAATAAGGCCTTGGACTTCCGGTTCTGGGTGGCCTCGGTGGAAAAATAAGACCTCCCCTGAAAATAAGACCTAGTGCATCTTCGGGTGCAAAAATTAATATAAGGCAGTGTCTTATTTTTGAGGAAACACGGTATTATACTGAATAGAATGCAAATATTGACTTTTCTGGTAAGAAGTTAATCCAATGGTTAAAATGTCTGATAGGAGACTGTGATCCTCTTGTGGGAAAAAGGACTGACCTGCATGCCTTCCGTGGGTGGCATGTAGTCAGCTTGCATTTATGATTTTCCTAACCTTTTAAGAGCTGCTACAGTTGAACGAATGAAGGAGACATCTGAAAAAGGGCAGGCTCTGTCAGTACAAGAAAAATCTGGAAAGGAAGTAAACAGACTTCATGTCTCATAATGTGTTTCCAGAGGTCCATAGCTAGGGAGGATGGCAGGCTGCAACGGTCTACTAGGAATGGCAAGCCTGAACATGAAAACAGTCTTCTTTGAGAATAAGCAATGATTCAAAGGTCAGCAAACGGTGCAACCCCTGATCAAAACCGGCAGCAAATAGAATGGCTCATGCGAACACATTTAACATTTTA
This sequence comes from Pareas carinatus, assembly GCA_032468095.1. Classification (NCBI taxonomy): domain Eukaryota; kingdom Metazoa; phylum Chordata; class Lepidosauria; order Squamata; family Pareidae; genus Pareas; species Pareas carinatus. The sequence continues at coordinate 117,108 of JANHFO010006652.1, read as the reverse complement.
AAAAAATCCTAACTAGTCTTTTACGAAGGTGTTTTTTCACCTTTTCCACAATATTTTTTACAGTACTGAAGTAGAACAGTTAATATTTTGTGCAGTTCCAAAGCTGTCAAAAAGACACATCTATAGAAGCATGCATCAGTTTAGGAGTGCATTTTATCATGTATCATCAAGGTATGTTTGATCCCATGTTCAGAAACAAAATAACACTCAAAAGATGAAGATAGTGAGTTCCCATCTTTGATTATCTTTCAAGAATAATTGTCAAGTATTAGATCAAGCATCCTTTTTTTTAAAGCCATCTGGCATTTTTTTATATATAAGTGTGCAACAAGGATGAAATAGCCTATGCTCTAGATTTTTAGTATTTACCTGAAAAGTACATGAATAACATTCGTTCAAGTGTTTGTATGTCTTGTAAGCAGTATTAGAAGGTCTGGCATCTGGAGACCGCATCAATCAGCATAGTAGAATGAGCTATTAAAGATCTTGGTCAGAGTTCCCTATGTACCAAGGATCATTTGATAAGGCCTATTGTTCATGATCCTACCTGTGGATCTGAATCTTAGTTTTGTGACAAGGAATTATCAGAATTCTGCATAACAAGCAGGATTGTAAGAAAGCAGACAATGAAGCAAATCTTCTGAGCTCTAATTATTTAGAAAAGGTTAACATGGCACTACAGGAATTTTGGCTGAAAATGTGAAATATGTGTATGTGTGTGGGTGTATGTATGTGTGTTTAAATATCATTTAAATATCATTTAAAACAGCTAACATCTAAAAATTTGTCCTGTAGGCTTGGTGTAATGAGACTGCATGATCTTACTATTATCCGGCTGGCAAGGTTATAGAAGGAATAGGAATGGAATAGTATAGGATGGAATTGGAATTGGAATTGGAATTGGAATTGGAATTGGAATTGGAATTGGAATAGGAATAGGAATAGGAATAGGAATAGGAATGGAATAGGAATGGAATAGAAATGGAATAGAAATAGGAATAGGAATAGAGTAGAATAGAAGATAGTTCTTGACTTACAACCACAATTGAGCCCAAAATTTATGTTGCTAAGTGAGACAATTGTTAAGCAAATCTTGCCCTATTTTATGACTTTTCTTGAAACAGTTAAGTGAATCATTGCAGTGGCAAGTTAATGACATGATTGTTATGTGAATCTGGCTTTCCCATTAACTTTACTTGTCAGAGGTTGCAAAAGGTCATCACATGACTCCAGGACACTGCAACTGTCATAAATATGAGTCAGTCACCAAGCATATGAATCTTTATCAAATGACCATGGGGCTACTGCAACAGTTGTAAGTGTGAAAAACGTTCATAAGCTACTTTTTTCAGTGCTGCTGTAATTTCAAACGTTCACAAGCAAAATGTTGCAAGACAAGGACTATCGGTAGAATAGAATAGAATAGAATAGAATAGAATAGAATAGAATAGAATAGAATAGAATATATTTCGCCAAGTGTCACTAGACACACGAGGAATTCATCTCTGGTGCAGAGGCTCTCCATGTACATGCAAAACAACAGAGTAAAAATAATCATAATAATCATACTAAAAAGATAAAGTAGTAGAAAAGAAGCGAAGGACAATAGTAATACTACAGCCATACAACATAGGGGAATATACTGAGACATAAGACAGCATTGTGAGGATTAGGTGTTCAGCAGAATGACGGCATGAGGGGAAAAACTGTCCCTGTATCTACTTGTTTAGGCGTGGAATGTCCTCTAGCGGTGTACCAAAGTCCAGGATGTGTACATATTTAGTCCAGGATGTGTACATATTTTCTCAGTCTTTCTTCTGACCTGTGCAATATACAGGTCTATGGAAGGCAGGCTGGTTGCAATTGCTCTTTTTCTATCCCTAACTATGAGTTGGAGTCTGTACCTGCCTGTTTATTTGCTAAACTAAATCAGACCATTATAGAAAGTGCCTGTGACAGATCCAATAATTATTCTGTAGAACTGTATCAACAGCTCCTGGGACAGTCTAAACTTTCTAAACTGATACAGGAAGAGGATTCATTATAAAACCCAAACCCTTGAAGGACTCTACTGTTGATACTGTGGTGGAATAGGAGGGATTCTCCTAAAAATCCACTCTCATCTCTACAGTTTTAAGCATCTTCTGCTCAATATTGTTCCAGCTGCACTATAGGAAAAGTTGTTCAACTTTCTGTTTATATGTCGACTCATCACTGTTGTGAATGCACCAATGACTGATGTATCATCTGCCAATTTCAATGTTTTAACAGAAGGATCCTTAGAGATGTAGTCACTGGAATAGAAAGACAGAAAGGGCAATGAAGAGAGCACACAGCCCCGAACTGCACCTGTGCTAACTTCCATGTGATTTCCCTAGCGTTACCTGTCGCTTCCTATCTGTCAAAAAAAAAGTAGTCCACCTATAGGTGATCACACAAATATGAACAGGCACGGAAAGCTGAACCAGTTTAGAGTTAAGAATCTCCAGGCATAGCTGCAGAGATTAAATAGAAAATATAGAAAATATAAAATAAACAATCAAGGCAGTATATTCAGAATTGTTCATGTACATTTTTGATTTGATTAAATTTTAGCTCTTTTATCATAGAAGACCTATAGCATATGAAGATAGACAATGACTGAATCAGAAAAAAATTATGTGTCTGAGATTATAATACCAGATTACTGTAAAAGCCATGTAAAAGTTTTCCAAGGATAATGCAATAAATATTTTGATATTGAATGATTAGTGCATTCATAAAATGTTGCTGAAGTGTCAACATATAAATCACGTCTCATAGAACATCCCAAAGCACATACTCTAGTAGAGAGAGGTTCCCTGAACACGGCGTCCACCATGAGTCCAAAATCTAGGAGGAGAAAACTTCCAGGTCCCAATAACTGATCCAGATTGGAACTTGCAACATTATCCTGGGACACATATATTTGCCTACATTTGTGAGAATATCAATTTATAGAAAAATTGAATTAGAAGAGAGAGAAAACCTAACTCTGCCTATACAGTACATATACAGTACTAGCTGACCCGGCCACGCATTGCTGTGGCTCAGTTTGGGGCTGTTTTAAGTGCCTGGGGCGGAAATGCAATCTC
>JANHFO010006652.1:95687-110829 GCA_032468095.1 Pareas carinatus | reverse complement strand
GGAGGAACAATTACAGATCCAGTAGAAAAATATTGCTTCTGTTTAAATAGCAATTAATTTACTAGATATAGTTGTACAAATTAGGCAAAAACGTATTTGCCAGCCTTAAATGTAGTTACAATTACTTTCTTTAATTGATAGACAGATTGATTGATTATGGCTGATCAAGAATCAGTGTTGACTCCTATTTTTGTTCTGACTTGTGTGAAAGAAAAAAATCTAGAAGTAATACATTTATTAAGCCCATTCTGTAAGAAATATTCATCAGAATGAATGCAAACAGGTAATTGATTTAATTGAGAAATAAATAGAATTGTGATCTCATAAATAGCCTTATATGCATACATGCATGCACACACAGTACAAATAAATGAAGCTATAAATAAATAATGAATAAATAAAAAATTATACACATACAGTATGTATATGTGCATGTGCGTAACTTTCATTTATTTATTTATTTATTTTCACATATCCATTCTTCTGTCATTCAAAGATCTTGGTGGCTATTGTAAACTATATTGAGTACTTAGATTCTGAAAGGAAAGGTATGGGAGCAAGTCAAAGAGATCTGCCTCTAATCTAGCCTTCAATATTGCTATCAAGTAGCTAACTTTGTTCCTGGATGGCCTCTGATTAACAAGTTTAAATTCTTTAATTCTTTTAAATTTGTTGTATATAAGGTTATATAGTCAACTAAATTATTGAAGGACAAATCTCTTAATCCTTAATACTCTAATCATATAGATGCAGAGATGAATCCTTTATTAGAAGGTTCCTTTACTTGAAAGACTGCTCCATCCAAGATCATTTTAAAGTTAAAGAACCATCATTGTTAGATTTGAAGTTGACTCATCAGCAAATAGCAGTTGAACTTGACACAGATCAGTATCTTAAAGAAGCATACTCCTGTGGTGTTTGAAATTACATTTAGGGTTTTTTCTTGCTGCAAAAAGTTATGTTATATGTCTCATTTAAATAAATACATTACAGGTAGTCCTCAATATACAACTACAATTGAGCCCAAAATTTCTATTGCTAAGCAAGACATATGTTAAGTGGGTTTTGCCCCATTTTACTATCTTTCTTGCCACAGTTGTTATGTGAATTACTGTAGTTGTTAAGTTAGTAACACAGTTGTTAAGTGAATCTTGCTTCCCCATTCATTTTGCTTGTCAGCAGGTTGCACAAATGACCTCAGGAGACTGCAACTGTCATAAATGAATTTTGAACACTTTAACATGGGGATGTTACAATGATCATAAGTGTGAAAAACAGTCATAAGTCACTTTTTTCAGTGCTGTTGTAATTTTGAACGGTCATTAAACAAACTTTTAAGTCAAGGGCAATCTGTATTTTATTATCTTGAATATTAGTAAGAAGAAAATGTATCTGTATACATAGAAATCATTGCATCCTACTTCCAGGTTGCTGATACATGATGTCCTAAACCAGGCTTCCTCAGTGTAAGGGGTTCTACAAATGTGTTTATTTCAGCTGCCAGTATTCTTGGCAAAGAGCATATTTTAGACATTGGATAAATTGCTTCTTTTTCAGTTTTTGTAGCATCATTGTTACATATGGTGGTGTGGTGGGGTGGAGAACAGGTAAGAAAGAGACTCAGTGTTCTGACATTAATGCATAAATAATGCAGTAAATAGTCATAGTGAGGAACCTTTGCATTCTAATTTTTTTTCAATATTTGTCTAACTCAGATTGCATTGGAATATAGTTTTCCTCCTATATCTAATTTTTTCTAATTGATATCATCACTCTAACAGCTGGAGTTGACACAGATCAGCATCTTAAAGAAGCTGTTTATGTTTGTAATAAATGTTTTCATTATGCTGTAAGCAATAACTTTGGAAATAGTATTTGTTGAGAAAATGGCATAGGGAGAAAAAAAATCTGTTCTTAGCAACACCAATACAGGAATGCAAGTAGTCCTTGACTTAACAACCAGTTGTTTAATGACTGTTCAAAGTTATGACACTTGGAAAGGGTCTATAAAGCACTTCAGAATAACAGAATAACAGAGTTGAATGGGACTTTGGAGGTCTTCAAGTCCAACCTCATACTCAGGCAGGAAATCTTATATCATTTTAGACAAATGGTTGTCCAGTCTCTTCTTAAAAACCTTCAGTGTCGAGCACTCACAACTTCTGGAGGCCGTTGTAAAATGTCAAAAAAGTCCCCCCTGCAGTCACGTGATTGTGAACTGGGTAATTAGCAACCTGTTTGAACTTATGATCTATTGCCAAGTGTCCTGTGATCATGTGAGAAAATCAGTGGGGAAGCCAGTAGGGAATGTTACAGACTCCTGCTGCCTCCTGTAGGTTTTTTCCTCCCCTCTGTGCACATTCAAAATCTAGCTAGGATGATATGTTCATTAATTACAACATAATTAGATTATAGATGTGGTTTATGCTGTGTGCAGTACCATTGACGAATATTAAAAATCTAAATTGTTCCAAAAGCAGCATCCTAATTAATAATGGGTGAGATATAAGAAACATGTGATATCCTAATTAGAGTAGGTATACTGGTTTCCTGTTTATAATGTTGATAATCGTTAAACTTCTTAGGCTCGGGATGTTTAGAGTCTTATGCTTTCCTCCATACTATCTCTGCTAGCTTGTTGACATCATCTTTGGAATCATTTCTGTATGACTCAATAACCCTTGAAATCTATTGCCTGTGATTAGAAAGAGGGTCTTTTCAGAGCCTGCATCAAAACTCTAATGCCTCTTCTGTTGGTAAAGACTTTTCTTTTAAGGAGACCTTTAGTGTGTAATTTCATCTGGTGTTTTTTTTAAAATATTTTCTCAAGACTTAAGTATTTGTGTTTTAAGCTGTTAAATAGAAACTACCTAGAGCTCTAGGGAGGATAAATCAGGTGAAAATATTTTAAGTAAGAACCAGAACAAGCTGTTTAATGGAGAAGCCCAAGCAATAGGACAGAAATCATCTTAAGAGCAACAATAAATAAATTATCTTCTATATCTTAGTCTGTTTGTCACTGCTGAGAAGGTCATTTTCTTTGGCAGTTATTGCATCACTTTGTTTGGTGGGGCACTGAGGAGGCCCTGTAAAAAGTAGTAGATTTGGATAGGCAAAGATATCTTTCAGGTAGCTTAGGCCTAAGGTATTTAAAATTTAAAGGTTAAGTTGTTTGACCAGGAGCCAGTCAACTGAATAGAGTATATATGGTTAAAATATTGCTTTTTTTTAGTTTTTCAAACCTATTCAGAAACAATTGCAGTTTTTGAATGATTTGTAAAAGCTATATTCATAACAGAAAGTTATTTGAACATGGGTAATTTTGAACAGATTTTAATCATGGTGACTTACACTCTAGTCACCTCAAGAATGGGATATTGCAACACGCACAACTTAGGGCTGCCCTTGAAAATCACTTGGAAGCTACAACTGGTCTAGATTGCATCAGCAGAGGCAGTAATGGATATGACACAGTATGCCTATGTGACACCACTTCCTCTGCAAGCTGCAGTAGTTAACAATTGGTTTCTGGTACAATTCAAGGTCTGGTTACTACCTATGAAGCCCTTCATGGCATATGGCCTGGTTATTTGAGGTGCTGCCTATTTCTGATCCAGCAGAATGAATATTTTTCAAGTTCCTTCAATTGAATAATGCCATCTAATAGCAACCCAGGGGCATATCTTCTTCTATGGCTTGGCTCCTGTTCTTTGAAACAGGGGTCCCTCAAAGATCTGTACGGCTCCCACCCTGATGTTGTTCCAAAAGACATTGAAAACCTGATTATTTTCCTAGGAGGTAGGGCGGTTGGTGAGGTTATGTGCTGTTTTGTATGTCTTTCTGGATACATATCATTTGTTCTATTATAATTCTGCCTTTTTATAATGTAAAGTGCCCGGAGGCTTTGGAAGCTGGGCATTTTTTAAATCTATATAATAAAAAACAGAATTTCCTGCAGCTTCCTCACCAATGACCTAAGTGTTACTTTGTAGCCTCACACAGAAATAAAAATATAGATTTAGAGAGTTTTGTCAGAAAGAGATTAATCTTAGGTCTGATAGTTTATCCTGAAGATTTGAAGTTTCTTGAACTGATAAGATATGAAATTATGGATTGGGGCAAAAGATAGAAATGAAAACTGAGTAGGGGCATCTTCTGTAAGCAAGAGATTATCTTGATTTTGAAGAAGTCATCCTTATCCATAATCCAAGCTATTCATAGGGCGTCAAATCTTTCTTTTGCTCTTTTTCTCTCTCTAACATAATAAAGTTTCTGTGGAAGATTGATCACAAACAAATATGCTATTATGTTTCTCTGGATTTAAGCTGGTGAAAAAGAATGAACAAATATAAAATGTTTCTTTCTCAGGGAAAGATCATATTTGTCGATTTGTAGGCTGCGGAAGAAATGACAGATTTAATTATGTGGTCATGCAATTGCAGGTAAGTTTTTTTACTTTTATTACTGTGTAGATTGTTAATTTATGGTTTGTCCTCCTGCACATAAAAAATGTTTTTCTATTTAAGTGGGAAAGACTGCAAATGAAATCCCAGATATATAATGTGTCTGATTTTCTGTAAGATCCAGTTTAAATAAATTTGGATTCTTCACTAATGTTCAGCTTTATTGCTGAAAATATCTATATCTATTTGTGAACAGATTATGCATTTTCATTGCATTTTTAGCCTCATGAGTTTTATTAATTTATAAAAATATTAAACAAGTACTTTGGCTTACTGTGGAATTATATACTCTTCAGAAGTCAGAAAGCTTTAATCCATTAGACTAAAATCTACAGGTTTGATTAGCTTGAAAAGAAGTAGTTAGAAGAATTTGATTATTCTTTCATTTGTTTAGTTCTTAAAGATATACAAATTTATTTCAGTCCTCTAGGATATTTTTTTTTAGAAAAAGCAAAGTTGGAACTGAGCCAAATAGCTTCATACTTTTTTCCCCAGAAGAAATATTTTTGAAATTAAAAGTGTAGAAAAATTGTCTTTGGTTTAAACTTGATTGCTAATTCTATATCGCTACATCCTAATTTCCTCAAGTCCTCCTGGGGTAACTCATTGCGGTGGAGATTATTCCTGAGAGGGATGAGTGAAGAACACCAAGAGTGTATGCTAAGAGTACAAGAGTAATATTCTCAGCACAGTCACCAAAGGTGTGAAGCTCATCCCAAATGGGTCGGAGAAGCAAGCAGTAGCAATATAGAGAGATGGCATGGGTCAGTGATGACGAACCTATGGCATGTGTTGGCACGCTAGCCAAGTTGTCCTAGCATCGCTCCAGAGCTGAGCATGCTCAGAAAGAGAGTAGCGGCAACAAGCAATGATGTCATGAGATCCATTAGTTGTGACTCGTCCAGGGACTCGGTGCCTAAAATGTTAGCCATCACTGCCATAGGTAAATGGTCACTTTGGTGATGATGGAAAAAGCATCAACTCACATTTGTTCAGTTTGATGGTTTTTATAGTTCAGTTCACCTTTTCCTGAGTTGCCCAGAGTTATATTTGAAGATGGGTAGCGATACAAATCTTTGAAATAAATAAATACTGTGCAGGAGAAGGCAATGGTAAACGATGAATAGCAAATATCAAATGAATGATGGTAAGATGCCAGATAATGAGCTCCTTGCAATTGTTGACTGGAATACCAAAGTTGGGAATATTAAGAAGAATGTAGTTGTCATCAAAGAGATCAACCCAGAGACTTCACCTTGGGGAGTGGGGTACTTGATGGAGGCACTATTGGAAGACCTATAAGACCAGAGGCCAGATTAGGGACAAATCACCGTGAAAACAATCAATCCAGCCAGTTCTTAAGATTTGATGGCACATAATCAAATCACATTCTGATCTCTTTACTTAATTTTCCCATTGATCTAAAACAGAGATAGAGATCTTTTCTGGACTTTGGAATTTTGGAAATATACCATGTGTGCTTGGTAGATGCAATCATAAGATACACTTTTATTTGTTATTAAACTAGTAAGGTATTTCCTGCCACAATATCTAAATTCCTTTAAATTGTATTTATCATCCCTGCTTGTGCTTGTTTCTTTTTTTAGCAATTTTCCTGTTGCAGGAACTAAGCCAAACCAAAATATCAAGTTGCAGCCACTTTTATTAGTCTATTTGCTTTATAACAACGTTATTTTTTACTATTACTTGTAGTTGAGGAGGGGAACCTACAGATTCCTTTAGCAAGTGCTTTTGGTCAACATGTGTTTTTTAAAATCACTAGTAAAATTCAATGAAAATGTCTTTTTTTTGACATTACATCCTAAAAGAAATTAGCCTGTAGCAGCTGATTAATAAAATAAAATAAAATAGAACCAATGAAATTTTATTATTTTATTTGTTCATGGGTAGAGAAGAAATAAGGTCGTTCACTGATACCAAGAAAAGGGACCATTTTCCTGGAAAAGTTTATGTGCTCTTAGTCAAGTATAAGTGAAAAGCAGTTGACTTAAGTTATTTATGGTGCAGTTAAAACACATCTTTCTCTAAATTTGAATGCATACTTAGTCAGTGAAGGAAATATTTTTAAATTTTAGCAAGACAAGCATCTGAAACACAATGTCAAATTAAGTATGAAGCACTTAACAGGGAAGAAAGTAAATGATGGGGTGACTTTCACAATTCCCAGATTGGAATATTATTGAAAATCTGTAGAGAGATCTCAAAACATATACTGAATACAAGATGTTCTAAGAACATTTCTGAGCTAGAAGAGTAGTTCTATAAGGTGAAAAAAAAACTAAACCCCAAGAATATAGAAGAAACCTTTGGAAGCTGCTATTTTTGCCAAAGATGGTGTTATGAAGCACTGACTGAATGAGTATTCAAACCTTCCACATTTTTGTTTTCTTATTTTCAATCTGCAAATTGAATGTTTCGTTTTAGTCAGTAGTTGTTTAAGAGAAAGGTATTGCGGGCTTCACTTGTTTTAGAAAGACTTTAAAATAGCATAACAAGCAAAATATATACTTTTTTCTAAAATCATTTGATATTTTAAGTCTTGAAAATGCTGTCCTTGCATTTGCCAGAAGAAAAAAATCTAATATGCACCCAGTTTATCTGTTAAATATTGATTACCAAAAGAAGATGAGAAAAAAGTTCTGGATGTTGTTTTTTTCTTTTCTTTCAGGGGCGGAATTTGGCAGATTTGCGTCGAAGCCAAACTAGAGGGACTTTCACAATTAGTACGACATTGCGTCTTGGGAAGCAAATTCTGGAATCTATTGAAAGCATTCATTTGGTGGGATTTTTACACAGAGATATTAAACCAGTGAGTTTCTCCATATATCAAAACCAAGAATTTGCTTGATGTAATTGTTTACATAGCACAGCAGCTTATTAATCTAGATAAATTTGATCTGAAATTATAAAGATATCTTCACCTATTTTAAAAACTAATTTTGTTTATTAATTTATCAACTTTTATCAATTTTCAGTTAATATCTCAGCATCTGTAATTATTTTGTCTAATAATTGCTGTGAGCTTAAAATCCTGTTCTTAATATAAAAAAACTAAAGATGATTGTCTCATCTACTGAGAATATATTAACATTTTTCAGTGGAATCAGCAAATTCTGCAGAGGATGTCTCCCTCCCACTTGACCCAGGAATAGGGCTAGAAATTATTTCTGACATATCTTCCTGTATAAAGAGATATAAAGAGAGTGCTAATGACCACTCACCTTCTGAAAAGCCCATTTTGTGATTCCTAAGTGGATTTGATTGTTTGGAAAGAGAAAGTGGGCCGAGGGGAAATAGCACTGTTCCATTTCCCTCCTCCCCCATGCTCTTCTGAAACTACCTCTGTGGACCATTACCCAGAAGTCAGTGCCTAGACTTCCATCGCAAGGAGAAGAGCTGGATAATTGAAGGAAAGATGGATGCCTAGCCTCACTTGCTTTTGCACATGAATCAGAGAATTCCCTGCAGGACCAGTCAGATACAGAGGAAAGGAACTGTCCCTGGAATAGGAAGATCCATAGTCAGCCTCTAAATCCATCAGGCTTTTAAAAAACAGACTTTCACAGCTTCTCAAGAAAGTCTCCCAAGTTCCAGATCTCAATGAACCAGAACACTCTGGACTCATAGAGCTCAGTAGGTCTATGAGCAGCAGGCATGTTCCCTGTAGCTAGTAAATCTATCTCAACAAACTTTTAACTGGGTGAAATGATAGCACTAGCACTAGCACTAAGACTTATGTACTGCTTCACAGTGCTTCACAGCCCTCTCTAAGCGGTTTACAGAGTCAGCATATTGCCTCTAACAATCTGGGTCCTCATTTTACCGACTCAGAAGGATGGAAGGCTGAGCCAACCTTGAGCTGGTGAGACTCGAACTACCGAACTGCTGTCAGTCAGCAGTCATCAGAGTTAGCCTGTAGTACTGCATTCTAACCACTGCGCCACCACGGCTCATGATGCATTATAGGGTCACTATTTTTAAACCAAGATACCTCAGATGGGCTTACTTAGAGACTGTCCACAATCCAGGACCCAAGACTCCTGTGGAATTAAAATTTGGCAAATGTTATAAAACATTTTATGACATAAAAATAATCATGAAACAATTTATGACACAATACAAAATGTGATAAAACATTTTCTGTGCCCATTGTTGACTGTGCTATATAGTTCAGCATAGGCTATTGTCAAGGTAGATACAACTCTGAATATATTCCAACTTTTCCAGTGTAAACAGAACATTACAAGTTCTGCAATTGTTGAAGGCATTGAGGAGTCTGCTAAGAAAATATCTCTCGAAGGATGACCCAACAGGTCATGAGTTGTCTAATAAATCTATGAAATTATTGTACTGTGTATCACTTTCTTCTGTGCTGATTGTGCCTATTGGGAACAAAGATTCTGACAGGAGAGAGAGAAAATTCTTTATGATCTCCTCAAGATATAGGATAACATCTCTCTCCTTTATTTTCAACCTTTATCAGTTTTTTTTTCTTTTACTGAATTATTTCTGGCTTGTCATTCTGAAACTGGAAAATGAGATATCTCCTCCCACAGGAAGCAACTGAGAACCCTTTCTAGCCTTTATCTTTGTCTTTGGATCCCATGGGGATACAGTGCTGTATCACTCTCACTGTTCCTCGAGCTGGGAGGAAATTCTAGATTCAATATTGCAACAATTAATTTTCTCTGTAAAAAAAGGACTAACTATTCTTTCTAAGCAGTGAACCCTGCTGAATATTTTCCTTCCAAATAACAATAGAATTGTGGTATTGGAACAATTGCGTTTTTAAAAAAGTACATTTTATTTTTAGCGAAATGTGTTTCATATTGATACAGAAGCAAGAATAATAGTCCGTGATTTCAATATCCAATCAATTCACCAGCTATTTTTATAAATAGATACAACTGAAATATATGAAATGAAAGCTGATATTATATTGTTTCATCGCTACATTATAAACTTTTTTTTCTTTTTAGTCTAATTTTGCTATGGGACGCTTTCCTAGTACTTGGAGGAAGTGTTATATGCTGGATTTCGGCTTGGCCCGTCAGTTTACAAACTCATGTGGGGATGTCAGACCAGTAAGAAATTTTAATCAAAGTTTCAAAATAAATAATACCTAATTCAGTGGTGATGTGATTAACAATATAAATTATTGTATTTAATCAATATTTTTCATAATAGTTTTGAAAAATCAAGTTTATAGTATATAATTTTGGTAGTACTATAAAGAAAAAAAGGCAATCATATTTTAGTTTTATCCTGAAGTATTGTCGTATTGTGGAATCTTAAACAATGCTTAAAAACAATCAAACCATAGTTTCTGAATACTTTGTTTAGGAGAAGAAACAGATTTCACCTGATAAATATTAAAAATACATGTATTTTTATTACATGTGGTTTTAAAGGGTTCTTTGCATCATGAGGTGAGCTACCTGTGACCTGATTATCTGCTCTGCCTGGTTCTTTTGAATGATTGGAGTATGTGTGCCTGGATGGTTATATTAAGTTATTTGGGGGTCAGGGAGGAGGAAGGTGCTGACTGCCTTGAAAGAAGCAGTGTTGTGCCTCTTCTTAAATAAGTTCTCTATTGATCCAACCATCTTGGACAAAATTGCCCATTCTGGGGGCCTTGTCAAGTAGGACTACTCTCAGAGTGAATCACACAGTTCTGACTCCAGCCCTCAGATTGAATCAAGTGTCTCTGCATAGTTCATTATGGAGTCACTCGATTGAGCTAGGTGGCTATGAAAATTGAATGAATAAATGAATAATAAACAAACAAACAAATAGTTCTAATAAAAACGTATTATTTCTAAGAATGAAAGGAACATATAAAAATTAATTCATATTCTTCCTTTCCTTTCATGGTTATAGATTTGAAGTGACTTTGAAATATTCTCTAGTGACTTTTTAGGGAACAGCATCTTCCAATATCTTGTCAGTCTTCCAGACCAGAATTTGAATTCTGACTTTCACCAGCTGCAAATTCTATTGTGAATGCAGCTTTCCATCTGCTTCAGTTAATTCCATGCATCCCCTGTCAAAATCTTTGACAAACATTAAGTCCAAAGTTGCAAAATACCCCTGAGTTTCTCTGAGAAGAACTATTAAAGTTTCTTTTTGTTTGACAGGCAAACTTTTAGGTAGAAGATGAAAGTGGGAAAAATTAATAAAACAGTAGAAACAGTTACTGAACTGACTGATTCAGATGATTGGAAATGGCCATTAATTTAACCATTACTGTTGCTGTGATCTAAAATAAATATAATGGACATTGAAAAGGGATTTTTATATTTGCTGGACAAGGTTTCATTTCTAGCAGGTTTGGGCTGGGGTTTCCAAAATTTCTGCTTCACGCATCCTTTATTTTCAGCCTTTTCCAAGGATTTCAAAATAAAACTGGCCACATATTTCATTAAGTTTGTTAAGTTTATTTGGTTAATTAAAGGGTTCTTGAATTGACTATGTTTCAAAACTAATGTAGATAAACAATTCTCAAACATGTTGGTTTCAGGACCCCTTTTTATTCTTCAAAATGATTGAGCACCCCAAAGAGCTTTAGTTTATGTGGTTTGTGTCTAGTGTATTAGAAATTAAAACTGAGAAATTATAAAAATATTTATCTGATTTCATGAATTCCCCAAGGTCACCTCAATTGACATCTTTAAAGATATCTATGATTTGGACCTGGATAACTTGGGCACTGCCTTCTCCCAATAAGATCTGTTAGGATGCCCTTGATTAGAGACTGCCATCTTAGGAATCATATAAGAATGCATCTATCGGGTGCCACCCCTCAATGTCTTGAGCAATCCCTTCCCTACTGATATTTAGAAAGCTGCTAAAAATATGTTTGTTCTTTAGCGATAAGGAGCTTGCATTGCATTTGTTTAACAACTATCATTTGCTTAATGACCGCCATTGGTGCTTTATGAATGCCACAGCTGCCGTGTTCATTTAACAAATGTCGCAGAAAAGGTCAAAATGTTTTACAATCATTACATCATACAACTGTAATGGGCAGACTCCATTATGGTTGTATGTCAAGGACTACCTTGCGGCAGAATCATTACAGTATGTTAAAAGGGAGTGCATTATCAGCAGAGGAAACTCCAAAGTAGATAATCAAAATTGTTTGCATCATCTTTTTTATAGATTGTCAATACTTACTGACTTACTCTGGAATACGGACTTTTTTTTCTCTCCCTTGTTACATTGATAGCCTCGAGCTGTTGCCGGTTTTAGGGGTACAGTGCGATATGCATCAGTCAATGCACATAGAAATAGAGTGAGTATGACCATTTACATTAACCTGAATATTTAAAAACTGAAAATTATGCATGAAGTATCTACCATAATTCCTCCCTTTTCTGTATTTTTAAGGTTGCTATATAAAAACCGAAACATAAGTTGCATGTCCTAAACTTGTCCTACTCTTGTCATATTTTATGTTGAAATCTATAGTTCTTTAACACATTTAGATGGTTCATTTCTGGTTAAGGGGGTATAAAATGAATATATTTTCAGTATTTGGAATCTATCAATTTATAAAGACCTATGAGATTTTATGTACATAGAGAGTAGTGAAAATAATTATTATAAAACATTGAAAAATAACACATTTCACCTCAACACAGCTCTTGGTTGCTAATATGTCTAAATTATCAAAAATATTTGGTTCTTTTGTTTATTAGTTTGTTTATTTTTGTTGTGAGTCAAAGATGAAGAATTTTGAGCAATCCTGATAATTTTTTGCCATTGTTTTGTTCATGAGATTAATTTCAAGGCCTTTCCCCCTGCTTTATGTCAACCCTTTTTATGTATGTATTTTTTCAAAAAATGTGTGATGCAATGTGTGTTTAAGTAAATCCAGATATTAAAATTAAATTTAAACTTAAAAAATGAAAAAGAGATTGGTCAAGATACTCTGGACATCACTGTGGGAAATATACTGGAGATCTAGTAGAGCATTCTGTCTGAGGCCTAATTTTCCAGTGCCTGTAGTAGCTATTCCCCATAAAGAGAGTCTGAAATCTGGTGTTATTCTTCCTATTAAAAATTGGTATTTCAGAGATGAGTATTGCTTTAGATAATGTTCATCATCCTGGAACAAAAGTTTAGGGGATTCATTAGGATGGCTTGCTAGCACTATTTGCTTCACTATCTGGTTTGTTCTTATCACCATACTATTAGGAATGTTGGCAGCTACTTTCCTTGATAAAGACATCATCTCAAGGAGCATGAGATTTTCCTCAGACTTTTTCTGTGAAAGCCCAAAGCATCTCTTCTGGAATCTGAACTTATTTTAGTGAATTCTTTTGAAATCTACAAAATCTCTTCTACTACTTTCCTTGTGCCAGTGTCTTAGTACTATCTGCGTCTGAGCAGATGGGATTAACACTTCAGCCTATCAGTTGTGAGGTGCATAATTCTGATCCAGCCTCATTTCAATTAATTCAGGCTTTTCTTTTGTCTCATTCATTACCCTTTACTGATAGAAGTAAACAGGGATTACTCAAAGAACCACAGAGACCTGATGAATCGTTCTTTGCATAGCTTGTGTGCTGTGATTGCAGAGGTGTTAAAATTTCCTTTATGTATATCATTACTCACATATTCAAATAAGCAATATTATTGATAGAGCTTGGTATTCTGACATTGGATTAAATTGGAGTGGAGTGCAAAGTAAACAAGGTCTCCTTTATTTCTATAGGAGATGGGGCGTCATGATGATCTTTGGTCTTTGTTTTACATGTTGGTGGAGTTTGTTGTTGGACAACTGCCCTGGAGGAAAATTAAAGACAAGGTTTGTTCAGAAATGTAGCAGTTGAGATATCTTGATGATTAACTGTTGAGATTTAATTTACGATATCTGTTAATTATTTGTTATTTAGTAACATACATGGTAAGCTATTTTCATTGGAACTTCATCTGCTGGATGACTTAATCCTTCTGACTACACCCAAGATCCTATCTTCATGTGTTGCCAGTAAAAACACCTTAATGTTGACAGCAGTATGGGTGATAGTGATGAGATGACCAGATTTTAGCTAGAAAGTTAAAGATTAAACACTAATTTTGGAACAATTGTGTTAGGACTAGGAAAAGGGGGCTTGAAAATCCTATGCTGCCCAATTCTGTATTCAAACATAAACAGTGATACATGGCAATGTTATTTTGTACAGCATCTTAAAAATATTAAAGCATATAGCAGTGATGGCGAACCTATGGCAAGTCACCCCAGCATCGCCCCAGAGCTGAGCATGGTCAGAAAGGAGTAGTGGCGCCAGGCGATGATGTCATGGGGCCATGTAAATGCTCAGAGTAGTGGTGCCAGGCAATGACATCACAAGCCGTGACTCATTAGCAGCGGCTCGTCTGGGCACTCGATGTCTAAAAGGTTAGCCATCACTGACATATAGGATACAGAGCTCTATTTACTTGGGTTAAATAATCAAACCTATCTGACTGCAAGGTAGGTTTCATTTTAGTTTTTGCACTGAATTACATCTTTCATTGTGTTGGAGAATTGTAAACTAGATCTGAACCTGTAAATTTGGACATATTCATTTTTTTTCAGACTTTCCCCCCGCACAAAACTATTTCTTTACCATATTTACAGGTAGTCCTCAAGTTATAACTGTAGTGGTCAGAAGTTGGGATGAACATTAAATGAACTACCATATTTAATAATCCACATCCAGGCTATTCCAAGTGCAATAGTTAAACAAACACATGAGTTGTTAAATGAAGCATTGGATGCTTTAGGGGCAGGAAAGATTGTGCAAAGCCTAGTGCAGGCATAAGTCCACCTACCTCAGACATCTCAAGACCTCTCCACACCCTGAGAAATCCAGTGCTCTGTTTCCTAACTCTTGGGCTTTCCACAGTTGCTCGGGCTTCCTCCTCACCCCATCACAATGACATACCTTTCAAAGATCTCCAGACCTCAGGAGATCAGGGCAGGAAAGAGGACAGGCTGCTCCATTGTTGGGCGACATGGCACAATCCCACAAGTGGCCATCTTTTTCTGCGTACAGCCACAAACTCCTTCAATCCAGTGGCCTGTGCAGCCCAGCAACAAAGCAATTTTGGCTGTATGGTGTGAACATCTCATGTTCAGAGCTACTTGAGCTGGCAAATAAATTTGATAAAAAAAAATAAACGAATGAATCACAGAATCCCTAACTTGAAAAATAATAGCAACGGAGACCTTTGCAAAGAAAAGCTAAGTTTTCAGAGAAGTTTCTTTTGCTCTGCCGGCGTTAGCAAGCTCTTAGGAATCCAAACCTTAATTCACTGACAAAGATAGCTGGCTCCCTTCTTTGCCCTGTGCAATACTAGAAAGTACATAGTGGGGAGGGAAAATAGCTGTGTTTGTCAGCAAATAAAGTTTTGGATCCCAAAGAGTTTGCTTACACCAGCAGAACAAAATGAACCTGCTCACTTACAGAAAGCTTAACTTTTCTTCACGAAGCAAAGGTTTTCATTCCTTGGATCCCACAAGCAGCTGTCATTTTGCAAGCTGGCATTTTCACAGTTACACTGAGCAGCTACAAACTGCTTTAGTCACTTGCAGGAGTGTGTCATGTAGCCCAGAAATGGAGCAGCCTGTTCTCCTTCCCTACCCTGACCTCCTAAACTCTGGAGAT
>JANHFO010006652.1:82081-95587 GCA_032468095.1 Pareas carinatus | reverse complement strand
TAGGAATCCAAGCTTTACTTCACTGACAAAGATAGCTGGCTCCCTTCTTTGCCCTGTGCAATACTAGAAAGTGCATAGTGGGGAGGGAAAATAGCTGTGTTTGTCAGCAAATTAAATTTTGGATCCCAAAGAGTTTGCTTACACGAGCAGAGCAAAATGAACCTGCTCACTTACAGAAAGCTTAACTTTTCATCATGAAGCAAAGGTTTTTATTCCTTGGATCCCACAAGCAGCTGTCATTTCCACAGTTACACTGAGCAGTTACAAACTGCTTTGGTCACTTGCAGGAGTGTGCCATGTAGCCTAGAAATGGAGCAGCCTGTTCTCCTTCCCTACCCTGACCTCCTAAACTCTGGAGATCTTCAAAAGGTAAGTGAGTGATTGGTGACTGTGGTGGGGTGGAGCACCTGGAACCTGGTGGGATGGAAAAGCAAGCCCCAGTGCCTGCAGAAACCTGGCAGGGCAAGATAGGGGAAAATGGTGTACTGCAGCATCTCTGATCAGTTGTAAGGGTGAATGACCATGGGGTGCTGTAGCAGTCTTAATTTTGAAACTGAGTTGTAAGTACTTTGGCTAGTCTGTTGTAACTTTAAACGGTCACTAAGCGATCAGTTGTAAGTTGAGGACTACCTACACATGCTTGGAAAGCCATATCAAAGTAGAATACTGTATGCCATAATACAGTGGTCACCAACCTTTTCGGCGCCAGGGACCGGAGAAAGATTTTTCCACGGACAGTAGGGGTGTGGTTTTGCATGCTGCCTGCATCCTGTGAATGGGGGGCTTGGCTTGTTTGCGCTGCCCGGTTGCTGGCATGCCATGACCAGTGTTGATCCACGGACTGGGGGGTTGGGTACTCCTGCTGTAATACCCTGTTTTCCTGAAAATAAGACCTAAGTGGAAAATAAGCCCTAGCATGATTTTTCAGGATGCTTGTAATATAAGCCCTATCCCCAAAATAAGCCCCAGTTAAAATCATTAGCCAGATGGATGCAATTTCCCCCAAAATAAGACCTAACCAGAAAATAAGCCCTAATGCGTCTTTTGGAGCAAAAATTAATATAAGATCTGGTCTTAATTAGGGGAAAACACAGTAGTATTTGCTACCTTATATCTAAACATAGCACAAAGAAGGCAATATATATACAAACACTGTATGACCTTGGATTTTAACTTATCCTGAGACAGGAAACACGAAACCTGTAGCATATATCATAAAACAGGTTTAATGAAAACACATACATATGCTCTCTTTTAACCAGCCTCACAATATGGAAGATAAAAACTGGAAAAAAACTGAGTATAAGTTGGTAATGACACAGTCCTGCCCTCTTTGTGTTAGTTTCCTTCTTCCCAAATGTTAAGTGCAGTCATCAAAAGTTTGAACTTTCTAGACTTCAGTATCGAAATAAAAAAGACAGGCTTTAGATATTACTGCACATATAAGTTTAAATATAATGTTAATTCTGATGTATTTAAAATTGTAAGTAACTGATTATTTTTTTGTCCAGATAAAAGGTATGGTAACTATTTAACTTGTCTTCTAGGAACAAGTAGGCTCTATAAAAGAGAGGTATGATCACCGGCTGATGCTGAAACATCTCCCTCAAGAGTTTAACAGCTTTCTAGATCACATTTCTTCTTTAGATTATTTTACTAAACCTGACTATCAGGTATGACTTCTGTTTGCAAGACTTGCAAATCTTCTTTTCGTCTTATTTTAGTTATACTGACTATGTAAGCCTTCATTACTTGCTTTGAGGATTTTATATGTTCCAATCTGCATGTTAGAACCATGTTAAACTCATGGTATCTTAAAAGTGTTTACCATTCCTAGTTGGCTATATTTTAATTTGAATATTGGCTTTCTGTTTTTATATTTGTATTTATTTATTTTTATTTTTTGTATCTACTTTGAACGTTTTTCCACCTAAAATCAGAGTACAAATTTATTATCAATAATCCAGACACAAAGTATATTATGATAAGTAAATTTGAACTGTAACAAATTGAGTGAGTTGCTATCTTAGTACTGAGTCGTGTTATATGCCATTACAATAGCAACATCATGGTGAACTTGGCTGCCCATTGAAGCAGGAATAAAGATAGCACCAAGAGTGAGAAAGGGTAAAAATAGGTAGCAGCACAAAATAATTTTCTTATAAATTGTCTTGAAGGAAAACCTATTTTAAGTCCCTGGTATATTCCTGATACTCATAGAATATTTATATCACCTGTATTTCTCTTATTACTTGGACATGCAGTAGCTAGAATTCTTTTAAGCAATATCAAGAAATTTAAAGGCTATGTGTTGTTTAGAATACTGTTCCAGAACCTTTCCAGGTTGGCATCTCAGCGTGGAGGGGTAGGTGAGGGGATAGTTTTTTGTGAGTGGGGCACTGCGATCCTCGGCGCTCATGTGAGTGGGACTGTGCAATTGTCTGACACTTCCATGAGTGGGGCTGTGCATGCGTGTGCTCAGATGCACTGACAGCCCCCCACTTATGTGGCCTGGTTGCCAATAGGTCACGGACTGTGGCCATGGCTCTGGTTTAGAAGATGAATAATTGTAGTATTTAATTTTACCCAGTGCTTTTTTTGTCATAGAACGCACCAGAATGGTGTTCCGGCACCTTTTTCCGATGGATTTTCCAGGTTTTGAAAATCCTCGTGCGAATCCAGCCAAGAACAATTGTTCAGGGTCAGCTTTCATTACAACTAGGCAGGCAGTGGCTGGATCCTTAGGAGGATCTTTGACTTGATTGATCTAATCTTTGATTAGCACAGCGTATTATTGCTCCAGACAGTGTCACTCACGGAAACGCTTCTTTGAAGCAATTCCTCATCCAATGATGAAGAATGGCCGGAGGAGCAATTTGCCAATGGAGAATGAGTGTTGCCAAGCAGAAGCAGTAGGGTAGACCAGGCTTAAATCAAACCGGGTGGATCAGTGGCTTGAGGGCTTTACTATACGAGCTGCGATTGAGGAACACCCATCCATCCCCTTTTTTTTTTTACTGCAGTACTTTAAAAAGTGGAAGAATTGCGATGTTCTCCTTGTTCTTCTTAACAGTAACTTGTTATCATGTGTGTAGTTTTGAGATTTTGTGTATATGAGATGTGTGTTTGTGTGTGTATACACACACAGTGGTTTTTTTGTCACAGAATGCACTGGAACACAGTTCCGGCACCTTTTTTTCTTACAAAAAAGCACTGATTTTTCCTAATAATAAATGTATTATGAAGATCTTATATAAAGGTCTACTTTCAGACAATGTCAGACCAGAATTTTCTAAGAGTTGTTTGAAGAAATAATTGACACAATATATAGTTAATTCTTTTCTTTGTTTTTATAGCTTCTCATGTCCGTTTTTGATAACAGTATGAAGAATTTTGGGGTGACAGAGAGTGATCTGTTTGATTGGGAAAAGAGTGGGGCTGATGGTTCTCTCACTACTACCACCACTTCAACTACTCCTCAACTGCATACTCGACTGACCCCAGCTGCTATAGGGTATTTTGAATCATTTTTTGGGATATTAAGATGAATTAGTATTTTATCAGTGCTTCTTCATGGATGATAGCATTACAATTATTATGGAAACAGGTACCCCCTCGTAATAAGATGCTGACAAATCTTAAACACCTAATATAAGATTTATCAATCTCATGTTAAGATCAAGAATTTGAGATTAAATTCATGCATCTCAAATTAATTGATGGATCAAGATTCAATATTCCGTGTGTCAGATATTTAGAATGGTGTCTTGCATTTATAATAACTTGCATTTGGTCACTTTGACTAATAATATGATAGATGACTATCTATGTCTTTTGAAAGAGAAGAGTCATCTCCAAATTGCCATCTTCCAGAGGTGTCAGAAAATATTCATTCATAATATAGCCAGGTTGAAAACAGTTCAGGTGGCATGATGTAATTGGGAAGAAATTTTAAACAGTCAATCTTTATTATGCAATTCGTTCTAATGGTTATTACCTGGTTGGAGGAACCAGAGGCAAAAGTAATGGAATAGTATCTTCTCTTCTGTTCCTTATCCTAATGGGGTAGCATGCTGGCTGTAAATTATGATACCTTCATAAGCAAATGGAAACCTGGAAGTTGGGAAGATTATTTTAGCATTACTGAAGCTACTACAGAATTTCTAAATTTGAAAATGCATTTTAAATTTTACGCTACAGTCCTTCTAATTTTTGGTTAGATTGGAATGAACATCTATTGCTTTCCAAATTAGTACTTAAGAAAGTCACATAGTATTGACCTTCTAATCTTGTTTACTTGTATAATATGATTGATTGAGGAAGATTCAGAAGCATGCACAAACAGAGGCAATGCAGATGAAATGATAGGCAAGATAATATCAGAATTAGATCTCTTTGGGATCTTTAGAAACTTGCAGTTTACATAAAATATAATTCAAACATTGAAAAAAGGATCATATAATGCATGTTTGCAAGATTTACAGATATTTGAACACTATTGATATAATATTGTCCACAGTACTGGATTATGTATGTATTTATGTTTACATGTTTCTGCTATTGAAATTATGTCTGCTGCCATAAAGGATGACATCTAATTAAAGACATTATAATTTATTGATCAGTTGATCTTCTGGACAGATCTCTATATGCATAAAACTTGTTCTTGAGATTTCTATGTGTCTGACTGTAGGTTTGTGTGAATACGGACTGCTTGGAAATGTTTAATACCATGTCCTGAATTCCTGGTAGACAAGAGTAATGAATGTTTTCCTTATCAAGCCAGTTCTTCCTCTTATTAGGAAGAGGACTGATAAGAGCCATTACTCTGCACCATGTCATGTAAGGCAGAGAGTAAGTGCCAGTTTAGAAAAAGAAACTGAGAAATTTTTAGTATTAATTTTAACTTTTTTATATATAGAATTGCCAATGCTACACCAATACCAGGAGATTTATTCCGAGAGAATACAGATGAAGTATTTCCCGATGAACAACTCAGTGATGGTGAGAATGGTATCCCTATTGGAATCTTACCAGAAAAGTTACCAGAGTCTCCTGGACATCGTCTTCAGGAAAAGGATGTGTGGGAAGAAATGGATGCTAACAGGAAAAAAATAAAATTGGGCATCCATAAAGTAAGTGTTGCAGTTGAATAAATGATAACATTTTCTTTTTCTCTCATTAACATGTAAATATATATCTTATGTTTCCAACAGTGACTAATCAGGTATCCATGAAAAATGAATAAACAGATTATGATTAAGAAAACTACTAATTTGTCCCTGATGTGTGATTTATATATAAGCATAAAAGTTTCATTTCTAGTTGTTAATTGTGCTGCTGAAAATATATAGAATAATATTGATCTGTTTCTAAAACTTTTGAATGTTTCAATGAATTTCTTAAGAGATTGATGAAATGGCTTTATCTTCATGAGTCTTAGTCCTTTCTCCATACTGTTTATAGTGCTAATCAGAATATTTGGTTAAGAATTTTAATATCCGTGCATATCACACTAGAAGTACAGGTAGTGTTCGACTAATGACTGGTAAGTAACACCCAAACAGATCAGATGCAACATGAGGGGAGAGTTGAAATATATACAAATACACACAAATACACACAAAATATTTGTTTTACAAAATTAAAAATAGGTGCCTTCTATGTTTTTTTCTTCTGCTCAGTCATGTCCAATTCTCAAAGACTGCCTGGAAAAGTCTCTGCAGTTTTCCTGGCAAGGTTTTTCAGGAGTGGTTAGCCATTGTCTCTTTCCTAGATCTGAGAGAGAGTGACTGGCTCAAGGTCACCCAGCTCATTCAAAAATGAGAGAGAATTGGAATTACAATGGCCATAAAATATAACAGGTTAGAGCAACAAAAACTAGAATGTCTGAAGAAAATAGGCAAAGGGAGGAAATTTACGAGTAGGAAGCTAGGAAGGCTCTGTGAGCTCATGAAAATTAGTTGAACAGATCTATTGTAGTTACTAGAAAGGTGAGCTAGTGGTCAAACTTGATATAAAATAGTTGCTTATATTCTAAAATCTTTAGACAGTTTTTCCAACAACTGATTTTCAAATAGAGGAATTTTGCCAGAACTCTTTTTAAAATCACATTTAGAAAATGCTTTATATAAGAACTATCTTATATCCAAGCATTTTGATAAGATTAGGATGTTATCCTTACATTAATTTATTTTTTATATTGTGACACTCCTCTATAGGCTACTACAGAAGAAGAAAACAGTCATGGGCCAATTAATGGAGTGTTTAATGCACCAAGCCTTGGTTCTCCAATTAGAGTCCACTCGGAGACAACACAGCCAGATCGGGATGTTCCCCTGGTACGAAAGTTACGATCAATCCACAGTTTTGAACTGGAGAAGCGCCTGACTTTGGAGTCAAAGCCAGATGCAGACAAATTTCTGGAAATCTGGTAGGTAATGGTTTGTTTTATGCAGATTTTCCTTTGCAGTTGATTGGTTTGATTCTATCTATAGGCGTGAGTGTATGTAATTCTTCATTGTTGTTTAATTAGAATATCATATGCATATATATATTTACATACAGCTAACTTTTGTGGCAATTTCATTTTAGCCAAATGGTGGATAATGAAACTATAATGTTGATGATAAGACATGGAAAAAGTATTTTATTTATATAAAAAGCCAGCCTGCCATTTTGCAATGGGTTGCTGAATGCCCAGAAATAAAAGACTCCACCAAAAAGGTGCCATGTTTTGAACTACTGCACCATTTCCTGAATAGGATTCTCACTTCATACAGCACCTGCCAGGACTCTCTGTATAATTGAGGCCTACTATCCTCCCCTCAGTGTGACTGCGGGGTCCCACATCCAACTGTAGATCACATTGTAACTGGCTGTAAGTTGAGGACATATACCAGTCTAGTATCTGATTTTTTATACACATGATGTTGTGCTTCAGTGGTTGGATGGCTTAGACATAAGATTTTTTTTAACATTTGTATTTTATTGTGTTTTATTAATCTAAGTGAAATGTTAGTATATATATTATGATATGTACTAAATGAATAAATAAGTTTTGCAAATGCTTAAAATACACAGAAATGTCCTCTACAATATAGATGCAAGAAACCATTTTCCATGACATTTTCCAGTATAGTATGTATTTTATTTCCACTTGGATCCCCTAATTTTTTCTAAAACGTCACGGTTTTTGAAAATATGTTTACTTGGATGATATCCTGTGAATTCGGCTTTATATTGCTCAAATACTACAAATACATTGATATATTATTATTTTCTTTTATCATTCCCTAGCCTGGAGAAAAAGAAAAGAGATCTTAATGGTGGAAGAGAACCTATAATTTCAGCTTCTCAGAAAACACGCGTTCCCGCAGCTTCTTCCTGTCAGGAACATGTCTGGCATTATGATGAAGAGTATCTGCCTGAAGTTTCCAAGCAGGTTTCAGGTCCTTCTCCAGAACAGGGTGATGGTGGCGTTAGCAACGGATACGTTGCTGTCAATTTGAATTCCTGTCAGCAGGAGATAGACTCCAAGGAATGGGTAATTGTGGATAAAGAGCAGGACCTTCAGGATTTCAGAACTAATGGCGCTACAGGGCATAAAACAACTGGAAGTCCTTCTGATGAAGAACCTGAGGTACTCCAGGATTTTGAAGAGTCCCCCCAAGAGGATAAACTTGGACTTCAAACCAAGGATACACCAGATGGAGCAGCACTTGATTTAGGTCCTGAATGTTGTGGAATTGCAGCTTCTGAACAGTTTACAGATCAACTAGAACTCCCAGTTGGAATTGCTGGCCATGCTCTTACTATCACGCCTACAAGCCTAATGGAGGCACAAGCAGAAGGAGCTCTTACTCCAGTAAGTAAACAAATAGCCAGAATCTGTTATAGTTCAGGAAAATTAAGAAATTGCTGACTGAAAACATGGCATTTGGATTACAATTGAAGCACTGTTTAGAGGTGATAATCTGCTTTGGTTCTTTGAAAAGAGATTGAATATGTTCGTAACATTTTAAGAAATATTTTTCAAATACTGTACTAAAAATGCATTTTTGCAATCCCCAGAGCTCCTGCTATTGATTTAATTATTGAATACACTATTAAATACCTTTAACAAAAATTTCATGGTATCAGAAAAGCACAATAACTATGATATTTGATCAATTAATTATTTTCACAGAGTATTTTCAGAGTATTTTTAAAAATATGAATTATGCTTTTAGCCCAAAAGCAGTCAATTATTATTTCAGAAATAGATAAAACTGATGGAGTAAACTTATCAGCTTATTTCATTTTAAGTTTTTATTTTCAGATGCTTTCAAGTGCATTTCTTTAGTTGGATGCTATAGAAATGATCCCTGAAAGTACAGTCTTTTATTTTCAGATGCTAGTAACTGTTATTAAATATATATTTTACTTTAACATATTTTAGAAAAATTAACTCTTACATAAAAAAGTATTAATTGCCTTCTCCTGGTGTCTATAATAAAGTTATTTACCTGAAAATGCACACGCCAAAAAAACAGTCACTACAAATAACTTCCATCTTCTGGGCCACATTATTTAAACATCTTAACATTTTGTTTCGGATTTCAGGTTTTTCAAGAGAATGGTTCTGTCTTCTTTTTTGGCCAACTTTGCGGCCATTGCTGTTACTATATTTTGTGTGCAGTTTTTCTTTTACTCAAAATTCTTTTACTGTTTTTGTTAAATACAACAGATGTTTAAATACAGTATACGGTTACATAGTGTATATAGTGCACATAGTGTATATCTATGGAGATTCTCAGTCTTCCAGGTCATGGTTGTCCCACAGGTGCTTTTCTAAAAGGCAACTGGACTTTTTTTGTTTTTGTTTTTAATTGTTTCATTTGTAATTCAAGAAGCTTCTTCAGTAGTGGAATGGAAGGATTAATGATAAACTCTTTCAAAGAAAAAAACAAGGAAGTCCAAATGCCTTTTGGAAAAGTGTCTTTCAAAGTACATGGTATACTTTTTCCATTCAAAAAAAGAATGGTAATGACTGAAAGTATTACTGAGTATAAGAGTTGTTATAAACATAGTTTGATCTGTGTCCAAATACTAAGGATAGAAATCACGTTCCCCTTTTTATCCTCCTGCACATACTGTACATTTCCTCCATAACACTCTTAATACTTATTATTTATTACTAAATTGAAAGCTGTCTCTTATTATTAGCACAATAAATTGATTCAATCATAAGACAAAATTATAATTTAGTGCTGCAAAAATATACTGTTTAAATATTCTTCTCCTGCAGACAAGGATAATGTTCAAAATTCTTTATTTCCCTTTTGATAAATAGGAAATCTTTATGACATCCGAACTCACTCTGATTAACTGAAACCTGGGTAGGGAAGCAGGAGGCAGTTCCTCCCTCAGAAATATGCTGATCTAGTTTTTAAATCTGGCATTATCCATGGTCCCAGGGCAAGGGAGAGGGAACAGATATTATCATCTGTGAGATTCTATTGACGTTAGGAGACACTATAGATAACCAAATGTGAGGCTTCTTTATGCTGTTGGGCCAAAGAGCCATTTGAATTTCTCACTTGTATACTGCTTCCCATACTGACAGTGGCATCTCTGCTAGGGGTACTGGTCCTTATCGTTGTGTAGGTTAGTAGTGTTGGAGTACTTTACCTTCCTTTCACTTTGTGAGAGGTCTGGTGTAGCCTCGGACTACATGGCTACTAATGAATACCATGGACTTAATTCAATATATTGAAAACCTGATCTGAGATAATTCTGTGTGTGTAAGTCCTAAGGAAGTGTGTAGAGCCCTCTATACTGTCAGTTCCATACTTACTGGTTAGATTTCTCCCCCTTATGGCTGGTTAAGGTTGCCCATGAAATATCAGAGGGATGGAATTCATGCAGTCAACAGTTCTTTGAATAAAGGGGTAGTTTTCTCACTCTGAAAAACTTCATCCTTAAGAAGTCTTTTCTCAAGTCAACTGTTTCAAATAAATTTAGGCTTCTCCAACCTACCTTTTAGAAAAGGTTATATAGAAAGTGGTAGTCTTAAAACTGCAAAGTATTGGAAAAATAAAATTATTTGGATCCCTGGCAAACAGGTTTCAGCCATGGAATAGCACAGAAACTGCATCCTGTGATGTTTTGCTACAATTGTAATTATAATGTTAGTTTTTTAAAAGTATGTGTGAATGTAGTCAAATTGAGTAAATTATGTACTAAGATCAGGAGCTGTGGAAGTAACCATGTAAAATAATTTATCATACACTTTATATCAAAGATCATTTATAAGTTCTACTTGTTACATTTTCTAAAATATGATACATATTTGCTTTTCTTACATAGCATAAATATAAGAGTGAATTTATTTGGACTGCACAGTTGTTCCTCATCTGTTTTAGACAACCTTCCTTAAAGCAACCTGTAACTATGGCATGAAAAAAACCCTATGGGTTGAAAAGTATAACTTAAAAGTGAAAGTGATGTAGTATAAACATTAAAATCTTTTCATATTTAAACACTTCTTGGTAGAGTGAAACCCAGCAAAAGAAAGACAACTCAATGAATTTTGCTTAGGAGTGAATATGGAGTTTTTACTATTGATGTTTATTTTAACTCTAATAAAATATTGAATGAAAAAAATAAAATATACTTATAAACTAAATATTTATTTAGCCCCCTGCCCTCATTATCATAAAAATAAAAGGAGGAAAGAAAGCACATTCAGATTTACAAGACTCTGTTACTATTGCTACTCTAATAAAAGTATATTTAAGTCTACCTTATAATTCAGATATTAACCTTATGAGGCAGATTGCTCTTTTACCTACATGTGAATTAAAGGCGGCCTGTCTGAGGCATTTTTGCAAATCACTTTCTCGTCCTGAGCTCAACCTCATTCATTGATTGTTGCCTTGGTAACAGATGTTCTCTCTGTCCTTCAAGGCTATCATCTTTACTCACAAAATTACTGCCATAAATTCCCGTGCCAGTTGTATTTCCTGAGTATGGTTCATTGTTTTATACACTGTGTACCTACTAAAATTTTATCAACATAGTTGAGCAATATGCACAATGTTTTGATTTTATAAGATAGCTTAATTGTGTTGTAGGAGACTACATCCAAGGACAAAGAGCTGGGCATATCATACTAATGCTTCTTCAGTGGCTACATTGAATCACAGTAGTGCAAGCCACTTTAGGAGAGCCCACTTCTGCCTCACATTATGCTTTACCTCTTCATTTCTGGCATGATTTTCTGTCCTACGCATCTTCTATCTTGAAATAGGCTTTGAACCCAACATTTCAAATTCTTGTGGCTAACCTAGATGTAGCAGTAGCATGGACTGTAGTTCCTGTATCTGGTTGGGGAGAATCTGCCTTCTCCATTTGTTCAACTTTTGCCTTCTATGGAAATAGTGATTACACAACTTTCTTCAATTCAGAAGAAGTTGGAATGCACATAATATAAATAATCTGGATTGTCCTATCCCTTAGTGTGAATTTAAGCAATCAAAATAGTTATATAGGATCTAGTATTCTAATTTGTGGAGGATTTTACTGCTATGGTAGTCCAATTTTGTATACATATTCTGTTTCAAATAGCCTGTTTGAAGTTTTCCTCAGTGCTTATTACATCCATTAGGAGTCTTTATCAAATTTAAGAAAATGGTAGTTCTGTTCTGTTCTTGATTCCATATCCAAGTCTTGATAGCTTTGTTAAGCTTGGTTTAGTTTACCTTGTCTGATTTCTCAGAGACATAATGCATTGCCAGTTTGACCAGATCTCCTTCCCTCCCTCAAACTCATTATGTGAAGATTACATGTACAATCCTTAGTTGCAGTAGATCAGGTCTTTGCTGGATTGGAAAGCTTAAATTCAGAAAGTTTATATAATGAAGTAGGACAGATTCCTCAGTTTCCTAACCTCCCATGATGCCATTCTAGGTTTCATGCAGTATTTTGGAAATTTATTGTGACTTAAGATGAAGAAACTTTATTTTTGTTTGTAAATGTTTATCTTGCTACAATCTTCATAATCTAATTAAAGGAATTTCTGCTTTTTCTCATCTGGCTATGAAGTGGTTTTATAGAGGTTGTACAGTACTTTGTTTTCTCTCTGTCTGAGAATTAAAGCCCTTTAAGACCTTAGCTCCCTGACATCTTCATTTGCTCTTTCAGAAGACAGCATTAGTCATTGTGATCACACCAGTCTGACATTCAATCTGGCATTCCAGTGAGCTCCATGCTTTTATATTCAGGTGAATCTTACTCAATTTTCTATAAGGAGAATGTGAGTCTGTGTCTACATTTCCTCTCCTGCTAACAGCAGTCTCTGATTTTCACTTATGCTAACAAGAGATCTTCCCTGTATTTTTTCAAATCCAGAAAATTCCTTAGAAATAATTATGCATATGCTTGATATTCAGATAGCTTTATTTCTGACTTCAATATAACAATACTTATTTCAATACTTCAATATTTATTTATTTCTTGTAATAGGCCATAGAAATATTTTTTGCTAAATGAATCGCATTTGGACAGTCAAATCCAGCTGTGCTAGTCTTTGAAATAGCTTCATCAGCAGTAGGATCTCTCTTTAATATCATTTGATTGGTGACTTTATTAAGACCATCTGATCTTGGCCACGATTACTTTCTCGAGAGGATAATTTGGCAGACAATTTTAGTTTTTCTTATTGTTTACCAACCTCCTTGTTTAGTAGCTTACTAGTAAGCTGTGTATGCAAATCATAGAAACCACTGGTTATTTGCCTGTAACTATCACTCTTAACATGGCCATCCATGAATCCAAATGCCAACCACCCATCTTTCGTACCTGGTTTCAAGGACAGCATTGTCAGAAGCCGGTTGTGGCTTCTTTCAAATGAATGGCAGTGGCAGGAATTCTAATTTCACATGCTGAACCTAGTGAACGGAAATGGGCTTCCTACCAAAAGTCTAAGGTTCCAGCTCTACATAGGTTACTGTTCATGTGCAGAACCCCTACATGCAGATTCACAGATAACCACCTAAAGAACTCCAATTATAGGTAAGTAATCAGGTTCTTTGATGTATTATTCTGAAACAATCATTAAGTATATGTGAACAATGCGTTTACAGTAGAGTGTTATATCTGTAAGCTGGTAAAAACTGCTTGGAATAAACAAAGGATCTAGATTTTGTTTCCAGATTTTGTTTCCCGTGATAGTGTTCCTTGAAGAGATATTCCACACCACAAAGAATATTATGGGGAAGACTTGGACTCCGAATGGCATGATCCTGGCGAGATGACAAGGACAGGTCTGGAGAATTTTGTATGGGCTGAGTTTGATCCTGTTGCCCCTGATGACATGGACAGGTTGCTGGGGCGGCTGAATCCCACCACATGTTTATTAGACCCGTACCCCTCCTGGCTGGTACTAGCCTCCCGGGAGGTGACACGAGGCTGGCTCCAGGAAGTAGTGGAGGCTTCTTTGAGTGAGGGATTCTTGCCTACCGC